>JAJIBD010031894.1:0-162319 GCA_021461705.1 Cryptotis parvus | reverse complement strand
ACACTGGGCTATCGCTCCAGGCCCCAATTTTTTTTTTTTTTTTTTTTTTGCTTTTTTTTTTTTTTTTTTGGGTCACCCCGGCAATGCTCAGGGGTTTCTCCCTGGCTCTGCACTCCAGGAATTACTCCTGGCGGTGCTCGAGGGGACCATATGGATACGAGGGGGTTGAACCTGGCGGCATGAGCCAGCGCCGTGCAAGAACAAGCGCCCTACTCGCTGGGCTATCGCTCGAGCTGACTCTTGCGGGACATGGCTGCATCTCCTCTGGAGCCAAGAGGGCCTGTAGAAGGAGCCTGTCCCTGGAGCAGAGAGGTTTGCCCCGAAACAGCTCGCCACACTTTTATTTATTTATTTATTTATTTATTTATTTATTTATTTATTTATTTATTTATATTTATTTGTTACGTTTGTTCGTTCATTCATTCATTTTATTCATTCATTTATTTATTTATTTTTCTTTTTGGGTCACACCTAGCAATGCTCAGGGTTACTCCTGGCTCTTCGCTCCAGGAATCATTCCTGGCGGTGCTTGGGACCATATGGGATGCTGGGGATCAAACCTGGGTGGGTCGCGTGCAAGGCTAATGCCCAACCCGCTGTGCTATCGCTCTGGTTCCGCCATGCTTTCTTTTAAAGCCTTCACAACATCCCAAGCCTTTGATGGAGGAAAATTAAGATGTTTGGGGGCCAGGCGATAGTCCCGTGGGGAGGGGGCATTTGCGCAAACGGTCGGACCGGGGTTCAATCCCAGGATCCCATATGGTCCCCTGAGCACCGCCAGGAGTAATTCCTGAGTGCAGAGCCAGGAGTAACCCTGGCATCGCCGGGTGTGAGCCAAAAAAGAAAAAGAAAGATGTTTGATTCCAAAGGCAATCTCATATGAAGTTCTGGGTAACAGTATCCCAATTTCCTTAGCTCCCTATTCCCCGCTGACACTCCCCAGCGTAGAAGGCCTCCTGGAACATGCGCGCCCTTTATCTGGCTTCCTGCCACGGGCTAGTACGTCTGGCTGCAAACCCCATCTCTGCCGCTGGGTCGTTAGGCTCCAAGTTACGTCTCTCCGCGCTCAGGCCTCAGTTCTGGACTATGTTAGACAGGGACAAGACTGTCCAGGTAAGGGGCTATCTGGGCGGTCATTTCAAGGGTTAAAAGGCGTAGGGCTATTTGGATTCTGCACCAACTCGCCTCTTTGAAGTTGCCTGTATGGAGGAGGGCGCTGAAGGGGTTGGCTCAGACACTAACTCAAGGGCAGGCAGGCACATGGCCCCTTGGGGCGGCGGGGATCAGGGTCCATGTGCGCCTATGGGAAGGTTTTGCACCTGTCCATGCATGGGGTGGGGGGCTCTGGCAGCCCACATCTGCCTTCGCTGCTCTGGTTCCCTCAAGGCCGAGACAGTGCTCCAGCATCTCCGGAGAGCAAAGTGAGGGAAGGCGTCATTCCCGCGGGCGTCGAGGGGCTCGCACACAAAGAGGAATTTCAGCTCTGCACTGAACGCAGGCTCCCGGGATTCCTCAGCGCAGCGCAAACGCCCACCCGTCTCTTTACTGCTCTCCAGATAAAAGGCGCTGTCAGTGTCGCTCCGGAAGAAGAGCGGGCTCACTCTGCGGTGGCCCCAGATGGATGCTTGGGGAGCCACGAGGGGCCGCAAAGCCGGGGTGGGGAGCAGGGTGGGGTGAGGCGGGAAGGGGCCCAGGGGAACACACTTGGCGGCAGGGGCTCGCGTGTGGCTGTGGCGGGGGCCACAGAGGCACACGGTGGTTTCATTCCCAGTCAAGCGCCATCTTGCTTCTTCCTATTAGTGCCATCGCCCTCTGCATCCTGACAGCTCTGGCTGAAGCCGGCAGGCGCCGTCTGCGCAGGGAGCCTGATGCTGGGCAGCAGGGGGTGCCCAAGGGCAGCTGGCACTGGGCCAGGGGCCTGCTAAGAGCCACCAGCCCGCTCTCTGCCTTTTCTCCATTCTAGAAAGTCAGAAGGTAACAGCTTTAAGTGCCATGATGACGGCCCGGTGTGATGGGTCCAACTGGATTATGGTTGCCTTTATTTTGTTTTGTTTTCTTTTGGGGCCACACCTGGAGATGCTCAGGCTTACTCCTGCCTCTGCACTCAGGAATTACTCCAGTGGGGGACCTTTTGGGGTGTCTGGGATAGAACCTGGGTCTGCTGTGTACCAGGTTAGGGCCCTACCTGCTGCACTATCGCCCGGCCTGGTGTTTGCCTTTAAACCAGCGCTCTGCAGAAGACTGGAGTGAACTCCAAAGCTGGCACCCAGCTCCCGCTGTGTTGACCCCATAACCTTGAACAAGCCATTCCTGGGATTGTGGTTCCTTGTGGAACTGGGTCTTACAGCCGTACAGAGCTCCTGCGGCTGCATGAAGACACACAAACACCAGCCAGGAGCAAGAATTCAGGGAGTGCAGAGCCCCATGGCCCTGGGGCCTTCAGCTCTGCCACCTGCAGGTGGACACCACCCGCCCCTCTGCTGAGAACACTTAGGTTAGAGGGGAGCCCTTATTAGCAAGCTGGGCCTAGGAGGGGTCATGGGGTCATGGAGAGCAGAGTTGTCCTGAGAACTGTGGTGTGAGCTGGTTTCATCAGGCAATGAGGCAGCTGGGAGCTACGACCCACGGGCACCCAGCCAGCCCTGCCGGTGTGGGACCCGAGGGTTGCAGGGAGCTCATGGAACTGGAGGGTCTTGTCACAGGGTGCTTCAGGAGTGTCCTGGGGTGGCCCCCTTATCCCCTCTCCCCCACTATGGCCAGAAAAAGCCCTCAGAAGCACAGGGAGTTGGGTTATGGGCGTCACCAGCCAAGAAATCAGGTCCGGTCCTGTGAGCGTCTGCTCAGGACCTTCCTCTCTCGCCCCTCTCCTCCCCACCCTCTCTTCCTGCTGCCCCTCCGCCCCGACCCCTCTCTCCCTCCCCCGCATTCTCCCTTCTTCAGAGAAAGGAAGACTCCCACCCATGGGAGGGCTGGATGCTGGGGCCGCCGGGACTTGCTGGACACTGCATGGAAATGGGGCTTCTTTCCTATTCCTCCAGCACCGCGCAGAGGGGCAGGGCAGGAGACAGGAAGCCATGGTAAGGTCCAGTCTTCAGAGACGGGCGGGAACAGGCTCTCCGCCCCGCAGAGCCGAGACAGCTGTTCTCGCTCTATCAGGGCCACACTACGGGGCTGGGGACAGAGTGAGGTCCGTGGCCTAGCAAAGAGGTAGCCCAGGTGTCCAGCCCGGCCTCCAGAGAGGCACCTCCAGCCCAGAGAAAGGAAGGATCTGGCTCAGAAAGGGGCCCAGGGCCGTGGCTCTGGCTACCTGAGCTGGGGGCTGAGGCAGGTGCCTGTTGGCTTCTACCTCTGAGGATTCCCCACCCAGGGCTTTGATAAAACCCAGTCCCAAAGCTGTTGAAATAAAGAATCAAAGAAACTTATGTTCAAGTAGTAAAGCCCATTTATAAAACTTGTCAGGCAAATAGTGAAAGTTTTTGACACATTTCACTACTAAACAGATGCTCTCAGATCCCACTGAACAGGCGCCGCGTGGAGACATGAATCCAAAATAGATCCTCCTGACCACCCACCCACTCTGCAAGGAGGAATTTATTGGAAGGAAATGCTGCAGCGACTAGAGAGATAGTACAGTGGGGGGGCACTTGCCTTGTATGGCACCAATCCACATTTGATCCCTGGCATCCCATATGGTCCCCTCAGCCTCACCAGGAGTGAACCCTGAGATCAGAGCCAAGAATAAGTCCCAAGAACCACCAGGTGTGACCAAAAACAAATGAACAAGCCAAATTATGGCGTTCTTCATAGAGGGCCCATAGCAATTTTAGCTGTAATTGAGAAAAAATTGAGAGTTGGAGGAGTACTTAGCTAAATTACGGCTCATTCACTGAGCGACGTTCTGAACATCTATTTAACATTATTCGAGATATGCATTTCCAAAGGTGGGAGACATTCTGGTGTGCTGTTTACAGGGAAAAGCAGTTTGGTGAACTTGTGGAGCTTGTCTTGTCTTGAAGTCGCCCTTTTAGTCCTGTGAAACCTGACTATGATAGCTCTGTAACTGTGTTTCTCACAGTGATTCAATGAAAGGCAGACAGACAGACAAACAGACAGACAGAAAGCAAGTAAGCAAGCAAGCAAGCGTTTTCTGAGTAGCAGGTTAGGGTCCTGTGTACTGGCACCTTTTTTTGTTTTGTTTTGGGGCAGTGGCAGGAATTAAACCCCAGAGCCTTACATATGTAAACAAATATTATCCCTCGAGCCCCTTATGATCCCGTTTCATTTTTATTATTTTTGGTTAGGGGCCATACTCAGGACTTACTCATGGCTGTGTGCTCAGGGATTACTCCTGGCAATACATGGAGAGAACATGTGGTGTTGGGGATTGAGTCAGAGCTGGCCACATGAAAGCAAGTCCCTGTACCCCTGTACTGTTAATCCATTCCTGTAATCTTATGCTTGTTTGTTTTTAATAATTGTGTTGACTCATGGTTTTTAAAACTTCATTAAAACTGTGTCATAGCAATAGATTATTCAGTGTGTGGTTAGGACAAGTTCAAACAGAGGTTGAGAAAAATTTAAAATAAGTGTTGTCCCTGGTGCAATGGTGGAGAATTTGGGGTTGACTAAGAGAAACCAACTACATTCTAGAAACTCAGAAAGTCAATGCAAGAACAGAAACAGGTATAGCATGCCGGGCCTCAGGCGCGGTTGGGGAAGCTGGAACTCAGCTCTCCCCAGGCTCAGCTGACCATGGGGCCCCCAGGTGGACAGATGGGTTTTGGGAGTGGGCCCATCACCTCTGGGGAGTCCCGGAAGCAGCCGGATGAGACTCACCCACCACATTAGCCGCCATATTCGCTGTCTGGATGCTGACCATGAGGCCCCAGCCGCAGCAGTCCATCAAACTAGTGGAAACAGTTATGTCCTTTAATGTACTGCATTCTACGATGTGTAGGAAAGGTAGGCGGGAGGGAGAGATAGAGAGGAGAGAAAAGACATACAGAACCAGCCAAGCAGTTGAGGTGTGGGAGGGTGGAGGGATGTGGGGGCATTGGTGATGGGAGATGGGTTCGGGTGGAGGGATGGGTGTTGGAACACTGTAGAACCAAAACTTCGACATGAGCATCTTGCAATTGTATGTCTAAAAGTGGTGTAACAAAATTTGAAGAAAAAAAACCAGAAATCGGCCAGATTTGCCCATAACAAACCAGAAAAGCCATGACTTCATCAATACCATTGCCATATATGAGCTATAATGATCAATATAATTAGTGCCAGCTAAGGGAGCAGGCATGGGGATTGGGGTGGGTAGGAAATGAGGGTCTTTGGTGGCGGAACACACTGGTGGTGGGATTGGTGTTGAATGATGAAACTTTCTAACAACTGTATTGTGAAAAACTTTGTACTTTGTAAGTCAGTGTTTAAATAAAAGACAAAATAAAAACTGTGCCTACAAAGTTGTTCATAATACATTTGCTGAGGGCATTCAGTGTTCCGACATCGCTCCCACCACCAGAGTGACCTTTCCTCCACCAAAGTCCCCATTTGTCAACATCCCCTAAACCTGACCCTTAGCAGGAATAAAATAATTTATTTTCTATTGCTTGATCATGGTGTAGGTGTTTCTCTGGCTTCTTATGTGGTTCTATTGGGGTGGTGGGCCAGGGCCAGACCCACCCTCCCTCCTGGACACCTCATGATCGGCCGAGCACAGGGAGAGCCCATAGCAGCTCTGTTTTTGCAGGGCAGGAGCCCCTGCACCATGAGGAAAGCCATTTTCAACGTCCAGACTCCACAGCCCATCAGAGGCTCCACCTAAGAGAAAAGCTGGTCTCAAGCCTGGCTCATCAGAGCCCCACCCTAGAGAGAAGCCTATTTCAAGCCCAGGTATGCTGGTCTCGAGGGGCTAAAGTCACCGGGCTCTCATGGAGATGGAGCTGGGGTCCCTTTCCCCCACCACTATCCCTTCCGGGAGGCCTGGTGGACCCACCACAAACTGCTCCCGGGCTGTCAGCTGTGAACCAGAGACACAGATACATGGGGCAGAGCTGCTACTGGCTTTCCCTGTTGCACACGGCCGCTTTGGCCACATGTTACATCAGTAAATGCAAGAACTGAGAGTGTCTGCATAGCAGAGCCTGGCAAGCTACTCGTGTTGTATTCAATATGCCAAAAACAGTAACAATAATAGACCCATTCCCATCATCTGAACGAATGGTTTGGGGGTCTTTGTGTTCCTGGAGCAAACAGAGGCCCTTGTGCTACACTAGCATGCTACAGGCACGAATGGAGACATTATTGGTGCCCGCTTGAGCAAATTGATGAACTGGAAGACAAGTGACATTGCTTGATACAGCTAAATGGCTAGTGGAATTTTCTAAAAAGTACTTCAAATTTTTTCAATAAAAGAAAATTTGTGAAAATTATTATCTCACCATGGGGTCGTTAAGTCCTTGTCTGGGGGTTTACTAAGTCATTTGTTCCCAGTTGCGCATTCTCTGTTATCATCTTTGTTTCCCTGAGCTTAGTTGGTTTGGAGGCTACTTTCCATCTAGTTCCGTGTGCAACTCCTGGGCTGTCAGCCTGGTGGAGTTTGGAGGTGCCACACGGCTGTGTGCTCCAGGAGCACGGGCTGATGGTAGTGACTGTGGGATGTGGGCGTGGTTGAGGGGGCTTCAGGAAACATGGGATGGGGGTCCTGGGAGGCTTCCTGTCCCTATTCTGAGTAGACCCCAGAGTTTGCAGCCTGAAAACCATGGTACCTGGGATTTTCTTGGGTTTGGTGTCTCTGCAAGAGACAGTAGTGAAGTGCAGGCCAACATTTGCATGGTTGTCCTGGCAGTGGCTGTGGGGTGTGTGTGCAGCTGCCGGGTCCTTGGCAGGGTGGGACTCAGCCCAGCCCCTCCTGAGTGCACCCCAGAAAGACCAGGGTTCCCAGTAATTTTAGCAGCTCGGCTTGTATCTCTTCAGAGATTTAGCCATGAATCCGTAGAGCTGATCGGTGAGTGAGTTCACATGGGGTGGTCGTAGGGGCCTACATTTTAAAGAAAAATCCTTCACGAGTACACTATGTACCTAATGTTACCTAACAAAGTACCCCTGGACAGGGTACCTTCAAACAACAACACTTAACACTCACAGTTTCTTTGCGTCAGGATTTCACAACCCACTTATGCACTTAGAGTCTCATAAAATCATAGTCAGGGTGTCAGGGGGTCTTTGGCGGCCTGAAGGCTTAACAGGCTGGGGGACTACTGCAGAGATGTCTGGTTTACGTGCCTGATGGCCAGAGGCCTCCGTTTGTGACTTACCGTCATGGTGGGTTGAGGTGGAGGTGTAGAGTGCCAGGTGGCTTTAAATACCCGCCCCTGAAGCAGGTAACCAATCAGCAGGTAGAAGGGGCTGGCTGGGGGTGGGGTTTGATACATGGCCCCCAGTGCAAGCAGAGAGACAGACAGAGAAGAGAGGCGGGAGGCTGGCTCTGATCCATTTTTTTGCCGGCCTGAGAAGCTGCCTCTCCTCCGTTTCTTTAGAACCAGGATGGTCCGCCCCTCCCCACCCATCCCCCTACACACACCCGCTCTCTCTCCCCACAGGACCTCCAGGTCAGGTAGGCCTACATATGCCAGGTCAGGGCTTAGAACAGGCGAGCACCTCCGGGCCACACAGGGGCAGAATACAGGCTGGGCTCGGACCCCAGGTAACTCAGGTATAGGCTGCGTGGGCGCCCAGGAAGGAATGAAGTGCTGAACCTAGGACTCTCACCCACGCACACAGGGCCTTGGCCGGAGTAGGAAACCTGGGAGTAGGCAAGAGAAACTATTGGGGTACAGCTGGGAGCCCCAGCAACAGTGTGGAGGACAGGGATCCGGCCCGCATGGTGGCCATGGCCATCTCCAGGAAAGCATATAAGATAGAGCAGTGCAGGGGGACAGGAGCAGTGACATCATCCACGGGAGGCGAGTAGACAGAGGGGGGACAGTACAAGCAAGTCGTCCACTGGACCGGGCAGTGTTGGGAACAGAGCCGGGAATGATCCCTGAGCACAGAGCCAGGACTCACACCTGAACACCACTGGGTGTGGCTCAAAAAGCAAAAAAATTAAAATAAGTAAATAAAGAAGCGATTTTGCGTCGGGACAGCCCCTGCCGCAGGCACCAATTCGATGGCAGCGTTGGTTGGAGCTGGGGAGACTGTCCTCCTCCTCCCTCCTCCCTGCTGCCTGAGTCCCCAAACCTGAAAGAATCTGCAGCTTCACCTGTCCACCTGCTAGCATGCTGCCTGCCAAGACTTGTAAATACTCACTCAGACTGTGATTTCCACCCAGCCTTCCCCACGGCCTCGCGGACACTCCACCACCTTCCGTCCGCTCGCTCCCTGGACATCGTCTCTTACAGGGAGGGGCTCTGAGTGACTGGGCATGGCTGCTGAGGTTTGTCTGTATTTAACAAGAGACAGGCTCCCAGGGGGAGGCCCAAGCTGCCTCCAGATCCCTCCTCCTAAGCTCTCCGCTGAGAGACTGCTTTCACCTAAGCTTCTGGGATGAAAGCCGTCAAGGGAGATTTCCTGCTGAAATCCTTCCCTCCCTCCGGAGCTGGGCCCAGATACTCCGGCACCCTCCGGCCTTCCTCCTTTCATCAGCCTTTCCTCTGGGAAGCCCCTTCCGCCCGAACACGGGTGCTCTCATCTCTAAAGTGGGCGAATCTCATGACCAGCAGAAAGGTGGCGATTGAGCAGATGAATATGCTGCTATTTCAAGTGTTAGAACATGCCCAGGCTTCCACGGCAGCTGGTGGAGGCGCAGCCCGAGCACCGGCTTTCTCTCAACCCCAAACATTCCGGCTGCCTCTGTCCAGGATCCCAGAAGTCTGGCCCATGCGGATTGGGTTTCAGGACTGACTGCCAGGTGCGGGGCAATCCTTTCAGTACTGGCTGGAGCTGGGATACAGGGGGTAGGGCGTTTGCTAGCCTTGCCTGTGCCAACCTGGGTTCCACCCTGGCTCCCCATGTGGTCTCAAGCCTGCTCAGTGACTTCTGAGCAGAGGCAGGAGGGAGGCCCTAAGCATTGCTGGGTGTGGCCCCCAAAATGTAAAAAGGAAAATATTTCAGTATTGCCTGTGCCAGGAGAAGCCAGGTAAAACAGGAATTGTTCCCGCCACAATAGTTCCGAGGAGCCAGAGAAACTGTCATTTTTCTCTTCTTCACATTCAACTGCATGGGGCCTCTGAGGTTGGTTTTCTGGGTCAGAGACCAGCCCTGGGCTGGCCTCTCTCCCTGCCTTCACTTCAGTCCTGTTTTCTCCAGAGATCCCAGACAGGGCGAAAGGTTCGTGTGTGCCCGTTGCTCTCTTGAACTTCGTGGCTCTCCTTTGTGGCTGATGTCATCAGATTGAGGCACGTACAAAGGGGTCAACCTGCTGGTCACCTGCCCTGAGCCATCTGTCACATGGGCTGATCCGCGGGCACAGCTCACCCACAGTAGAGGGTCAGCAAGCCAGCAAGGCTGGTGGCCGGGCCTGGAAAGGTCCAAGGGTGGAGAGAATCTGTTGGAGCTGCTAAGCTCCGCGGCCAAACACACACTTTGAGAGAATACATTGTGCATTGCTCGGGGCTCAGTGACAGTTAAGTGGGGCTCCCTCCCCCATATACTTGTTTATGACGACTCCTCCTGGTAAGCTAGAAATGCTACTTGGTAGGAACCTGTTAGCTAGTTAGCTAGTTTGTTAGCTAGTTGGTTAGCTAGTTAGTTGGTTAGTTGGTTGGGTGGGTGGTTGGTTGGTTGGTTGGTTGGTTGGTTGGTTGGTTGGTTGGTTGGTTGGTTAGTCATTGCCTATTTACTATAGTTAGCCATTGCCTATTAACTAAAGCATCCAAGTGCTGGGACATAGTAGATACTCAGTAAATACTCTGCGACCTGATGAAGTTGGCAGAGCATGTTTCCTGCAGGAGAGCAGGAGCGTGTTGCTTGGAACACACATACAGAGGGAATGAACCAGAGATACTCAAGCCTCTGCTCCATTTTTTCAAAAAATAATTACTCAGTGTGCCCGAAATAGCTTCCTTAGAAGAACAGACAGAAAGCACCTCCCCCTTGCACCCAGGGCTGTTACTGCCTCCTGAATTGTTCTGGAGCTCCCGAGGGGGTGGAGGATGGGGCATATTTCCCTTTTGGGAAACACCGGCATAAACCTTCAATCCAGCCATTGCATCCACTCATCTTCTAGCCCCATAGTCACGTCTGACTGCTAAGAAAGTTGAGAAACATGGGCTGTTGGGGAGGTGGGTAGAGGAAGGACAGGGGCATGCCCAGTGGTGTTCAGGGCATTCTCTTGGCTCTGTACTCATTCCTGGCAGGGCGCAGGGGACCATATGAGGTGCCAGGCCAGCTGCAGGCAAGGCAGGTGCCCACCTGCTGTGCCAGCATTCCAACCCTGAGAAATATGCTTTTCGCCCAGTGTGCTACAGGACCAGAGAAGCTCAGTTAATCTAATGTTGAGGGTTTTGAAAGGGGGGAGGATGCGTGTGAGGAAGAAGAACTAGTAGCCCCTACTCAGAAGAGATGGCTCAAGGAAGCCTGGGCATTTCTGGGCTGGAGAGAGTTTAACTGGCTGAAGGACAGTTTATATGCAGGAGGGTCAGGTTTGATCTCCATCTCCCCATGGTCTCCCAAACACTGTCAGGACTGACCCCCCAAATACTGAGCCAGGCTGAGTGTGGGCAACAAGTTCCTGCTGGTTTTCATCGGAGAGCCCAAGAGCCCTGGCAGGGGCAGGGTGGTGGGGCTGGAATAAAATTCACAGTGTACTTTATAACACGTTTTGGAGAAAGAATATTCTGTTGAGTAGCCCCTCTCGGTTTATAGCTAAGAAAACAGGTCTTGAAAAGTGAAGTGAACTTCTTTGTGAAGTGATTTGCTCAAGAACTTCTAACAACAGACAAAACTGCTTATATTCCAGATAACTTTCTCCTGCCAAGTCACAGCTGAAGACAGTGACCTGGTTAGGGCAGGGCAGGGGTGGGGTCTTAGGGGAGAATGATTAGAAATGCTCATTCCCTGGCCGGCTCCCCCACTGGGGTGGACACAGAAAGCTGTGTTTCAAGAGACCTCACCTCAGCCCTCTGCCCCCTCCTGACTCCCCATAATTCTGACACACACCCACCTTTGTTTTAGGCAAAGGAAGAAATCTCTAATGCTCATATTAGGCATGATTTTTCCCTGGAGCTCCTAAAATATCCTTTCCTGCTCTCAGTGATCATTTACAGACAAGTTCGCAAAGTTAAGGGCTATGAAGACCAACAGAAGAGAAGGTTTTTGGAGCCCAGAGAAGCCTGTGAGCCTACAGGTCAGGCCCAGAGAACCGGCTATAGGCCCGGCAGCCAATCTGGCCAGGGACCAGCTGGCAATTAGTTGTCATTTCTCCAAAAGCCACAACCACTGTGGCTGCTGTAGCTTCCTGGACTCCCAAAGAGATCAGTTCATCTTTTTCTCACAGTTTCCACAAGCCAACCATTTCCTCTCCACGGAGGACCTGAAGATTATATGTATGTATGTATGTATGTATGTATGTATGTATGTATGTATGTGTGTATGTATGTGTGTATGTATGCTGCGTGCATGTGAGTGCATGCGTGTGTGAATGCATGTATGTGTGTGTGCGTGCATGCATGTATGTATGTATGTATGTATGTATTTTAGTGAAGCAAGGTTTATTGAGCGAAAACTTGCTCAGAAGCTGTGGGAAGAGAGAAATCCTGTTCGGGGATGCTTTCCACCCGGCTACTCCAGGAACTAAGCGAGTAGAGAAACAGAGATAAACAAGTGACATGTTTTCAAGGGAGAATGCGGACTTGAAGAGCAAACCTTTGTTTGTTCATTTTGGGGGTCACACCAGGCAGTGCTGAGGGCTTACTCCTGGCTCTACACTCAGGGATCACTCCCAGCTAGTCAGTGGGGATACAGGGTCTTGGATATGGGGTGCGGGGATTGAACCTGGGCCAGTTGCATGCAAGACAAATGTCCTACCTACTGTACTATCACTCTGGCCCCAGTGTCTGAAGATCTTTACAGCTTTTTCTCTTCTGCTCAGCGTTTCCTTTGCTTTTAAAGTTACATATCTGAAGTGGAGCAGCAGCTCTGCTGTGTCTTCTCTACGAAGGTTCGCAAACTAGAAGTGACAACTCCAGGAGGGAGCCGGCTTAAGTTTGGGGTGAGCTCTGGAGATTCTACTCATCAGGGTCTCCTCCATGTTCCAACTCCAGAAAGCCCTCTGCTGACTAATCCCAAAGAGCCCTGACACAGGGATCTCATGCTGTCCACCGCTGTAGCCTGGACTCTCTTACTAACTTGTTGCATCCTTTGATCTGATCCCGTTCCTCCAGAGCCCTTCAATTGACCATGTGCTCCTGAGTATTGATAACAGACTGCCTGATCCATTGGAAAGCAAGACACTACTCCCCTGCCACCTGGGCACAGCTTCCATGAGAGTTACAGCTCCACAGCACATGGAGATTGCAGTCAATTACCCAGGAAGGATGCAAGAATCTGGAAAACCCAATCTACAAAGAGAAGCTAAGAAAGCCCCAACTGAAAGAGAACAGCGTTGTCAGGAAGGTTTGGCCAACTTTTAATTTGTTCCTTCTACAGTGACTCTAGGAGACAGGGCCGACAGGCACAGGCCACAGGTTGTGTTTTCTGTGGCCCCTCCCTCCCTCTACCCTTCCATCAATCCTCCATCCTCCTCCCACCACTCCCTCCATCCCTCCCTCCACTCATCTATCCTTCCCCCCCACCTTTCCCATCACACTTCTTCCCTCCCTCTATTCCTTCCTCCATCTCTCTCTCCATCTCTTCTCCCCTCCCTCCATCCATCCCTCCTTCCCTCCATCCCTCCTCTCATCCCTCCATCCCTTGCTTTATCCCTCCCTCCCTCCAATTATCTTGTATCTCATAGTCTTCTGAAAATGATTGAGGCAGATGTAACCAATCCCAAAGCTATCACTTGATTATTATACACAGGGCATACAAGACCTCTTATTGTGCTCAAAGAGAGAAGAGAGTGAAGAAAAGAGAGAGAGAAAAAGAGACTACCACCCCCAAAAAAAAGCTAAAATGACGGACAGGTAGCAAGAGAATTAAGAAAAGAAAATGCCAACCCCATCTGACCAGGCCACGGCCCTGTTTACTTCTCGTGGGCTCCATTCTGAGAAGGCCACCACTGAGCAGTATTGATTAGAGAGCGGGGTTCCAGGCCCCTGCCAGGCAGAATCCATAAGGCTGAACAAAGATGCACCAGAGTCAATTTTCCAGCCCTAACAGAGCGGGAGCCCAACAGGTTCTTTGCAGGAGTCAGTTTGGGCCTAAGTGTGCCCTCTGGGAGAGAGGAAACTCAAGTGTGACTCAGGGAACATGCGTGAAGGGCTTAGGAGAGCTGAGATTTGCTTCTCTATGAAGGGTTAGCTTTTCCATGAAGGTTAGCAAACTGGAAGTGACAAATCCAGGAGGGAGCCAGCTTAAGTTTGGGGTGAGCTCTGGAGATTCTACTCATCAGGGTCTCCTCCATGTTCCAACTCCAGAAAGCCCTCTGCTGACTAATCCCAAAGAGCCCTGACACAGGGATCTCATGCTATCCATCTGCCTTAGCCTGGACTCTCTTACTAACTTGTTGCATCCTTTGACTTGGAGGGCAGAGGTGTGGGATTAGCCTGTATGCTGGGTCACCAGAAGGGCTGCCATCAGCCAGCCAATCAATGGGTTCCTGGGTCCGTCTTTTTCACTTTTCGGGCCAAGAGAAGGGCACACCCAGCTGTGCTCAATGCTTCTTCCTGGCTCTGAGCTCGGAAATCACTCCCTGTAGTTCTCAGGAGACCATTTGTGGTTCCAGGGATTGGACTCAGGTCTGCTTAGTGCGAGGCTAGTGCCTTTCCGTTGTATTATCTCCCAGTTCCAGGGTAGTCTTTAGGAGTACTTCTCCCAGTGCCCAGGAATGCCACTCACAGACGCGTGACTACCAATTGGCTGAAGGCCTTTACTAGCAAGATGTACCCGTCCACTTGACAAAGGTTCTCCCGAGGCTGACCAGTGATGTAGAAAGAGAAGCAGGCCCAGCTCTTGCCAGTCCAGGGCCATGCCTGGGAGTGACTCAGCCAAGGGAGGAAGGAAAATTCAGGGGTTCTCAAATTAGAGTTTGGGAAACTAAGTTGCCCTTGTCTGAAAGGACAGAGGGCAGCAGCAGGACGGGGCTCTGGGGACGAGAGGGGACTGTGCTCTGAGACTTGGGTGCAGAGAAGACCCACTTCCAGCAGCACAAACAGGGGTCACTCCAAGCAGAGGTGGGATGGGAAAGATGGAAACCAGGGCAGAGGGGACTGTCGTGCTCACTTGGGGTTGACAGCCGTGGCCGTGGCCAGCAGGAGCTGAGCTTGTCCTCCTTTGGGAAAAGCAGAAATGGCCCTTGGGGCAGAGCCGTGGAAATGCCAATAGCACACAATAGCGTGTGTGAGTCTTCAGGCCCTGGACTCCTTCAGGAATGGCTTCAGGCCCACGACAGATACCAAAATCCAACAGAATGTGTAAATCTCTGGTGCAAAGTGGACTAGTACTTATGTATAAATCAGGCTCATCCTCTCATTATCTTTTTTAAAATTGATTTTTATTAAAAAACAGTGATTTACAAAGCTGTTCATTATACATTTGTTTCGAGCATTAAGTGTTCCAGCACCACCAGTGTGATTTTTTAAATTATTTTTTATTGTAACACCATGAGACAGACATTTACAAAGCTGGTTGGGTCTCAGTTATACAATGTTGCAGCACCCATCCCTCCACCAGTGCACATTTCCCAACACCAATGTCTGCAGATTCCCTCCACCCTCCCCAGCCTGCCTCTATGGCAGCTTTCCTCTACTCTTCTTCTCCTCCTCTTCCTCCTCCTCCTCCCTCCTCCTTTTCCTCCTCCTCCTCCTCTTCTTCCTCTTCCTCCTCCTCCTTTTCCTCCTCCTCCTCCTCTTCCCTCCTCCTCCTCCTCCTTTTCCTCTTCCTCCTCTTCTTCCTCCTCCTCTCTTCCTCCTCTTCCTCCTCCTCCTTTTCCTCCTCCTCCTCCTCTTCTTCCTCCTCCTCTTCCTCCTCCTCTTCCTCCTCTCCTCCTTTTCCCTCCTCCTCCTCTTCCTCCTCCTCCTCCTCCTTTTTTTCTCCTCCTCCCTCTTCCTCCTCCTCCTCCTTTCCCTCCCTCCTCCTCTTCCTCCTCCTCTTCCTCCTCCTCCTCCTCTTCTTCCTCCTCCTCTTCCTCTTCTTCCTCCTCCTCTTCCTCCTCCTCTTCCTCCTCTTCCTCCTCCTCCTCCTCCTCCACCATTTAATGCTCAGTTCTAGTCAGGCATTACCATTTCCAGCCATTAGTACACACCAGTGTGATTTTTGCCTCCACCAATATCCCCAGTTGCCCTCTCAATCCCAACAGATCCCTTAGGCACATAACAAATTTACTTTACATTGCTTATTTCAACAAAACTTTAAGAAATGGAAAATAAAGTGTTCAGAAAATAAACCAGTAAGAGCCCATTTGTGATTACTGTATGATTTTGACCTATATAAATAAGAAAATTAAAACCATCTAATAATAAAATGCGTATTCTCATATACATATATATTTCCAACTCTGGAAATTAAATTACAATACATTAAATTTTATTTTATACTTGGAGCTCATGGTAATAATCATGTTTCACCTGTGATTAATAAAACTTTTAAAGCAGTTCCATGTTAATATGTTGTGAAGTTTACACAAAATAGATAAGGTCTACATTATACCCTAAACTTTATATAAACACTGTGGTTTGAAAAGTTGTTCTTGAGGATTTGTTACAGCCTTTCAGTGTTCCAACACCACTTCTAACACCCTTATACCTTCTCTCCACCATTGTCTCAATCTTCTCAACCACCCCTTAAGCCTGCCCTCATCGTCGGCTCTCAATAATTTAGTTTATATAGCTTGTTATCAATATTTTTCTAACAGAATAGGAAAATATAGTTCCTTAGAAGAAAATTAGTATCAACTGTTGTATCTCACCATGCAGACACATCTTAGCATGAGAGAGTATTAGGATGTTACAAGTTAAGCCTCCTCTGTGTTCACATTTTGTTAATCGAGATTGGATGTAATCGACATTTACATCCCACCCACTCTGGTGTGTCACTTACTACTGGTGTTGTAGAGCTTAAGATGTCACATGGTAGGGGCCGGAGCGATAGCCCAGCGGGTAGGGCGTTTGCCTTGCATGCGGCCGGTGCATGCTGGCCTGGGTTCGATCCCCGGCATCCCATATGGTTCCCCCAAGCACCGCTGGGAGTGATTCCTGAGTGCAGAGCCAGGAGAAACCCCCTGAGCATTGCCGGGTGTGACCCAAACAGCAAAAAAAAATGTCACATGGTGGAAGTCCAGAAGTTTTAACTTGGTGTAACAGCTGGAGTTAAAATTTGAACTGGTGGTGGCTTTGGGCTGTAGATGTAACTGCCGGGACTTCTGGAAGTACTGGAAGGTGGGGAAGGCAGCCCATCCTGAGTCAGAGAAAGCCTGGTGTTTTCAGTCACAAAAAACTGCATGCTTGAATTTTTTAGCAGGTTAATTTCTTGGCGATGTTTGTCCTGATACAGTGGAATCTGGCTGGGGACATGGAAGTGATTTTTGGAGTGTGGGAGCAAGTGGCCGCGGGGCTCTGTTTGGGCAGACACTGGGCTGACCTGCACCCCTCAGTGATGTCCTGGATGTCTCAGCCATAGGCTGGTGTCTGAAAAAAATTTTCTGCTACTTGTTGATCTCTTTTGATAATTATTTAAGAGTCCCTGGAGCAAAGCTGGTGCATGAGTTTTCATGGTGACTCTGGAGGTGAATTGTGGGTGTCACTTTAGTGCTTTCGGAAGTATAAGGAGTTGGGGAGGGTATCCCATACTGACGCCAAGAAAACCTGAAGAGTTCAGTCACAAAACCTGTATACTACATGATAACCTCTAAATGTATGTATTGCAAGCTTGCAAGACACAATGTGTAAGAGAAGAGAGAGAGAGAGAGAGAGAGAGAGAGAGAGAGAGAGGAGAGGCAAAAATGCCTGCCATAGAGCCTGGGGAAGGGAGAGGGAATCAGGAGACATTGGTGGTGGGAAATGGGCACTGGTGGAGGGATGGGTGCTGGAACACTGTATGACTGAAACCCAAAAACGAACATCTTTGTAACTGTATATCTCACAGTTGTGTAATAAAATTTTTTTAAAACCCTGTATACTTGAATTTTTCAGCAGGCTAGTTTCTTTGTGAAGTTCATCTTGAGAGAGTTCCTCCCATTATCTTTAAATTCTCTCTAGATGGCCTTTAATGCCTAATACACTGTAAAGGCTCTATAGTGGCTATTCTGTGTTGCTTAGGGATTAAGCTGAGAAATACAAATCTGTACTCTGCGCCTGTCTATGAGTCGACCAGAGGGAGCAGATTGTGTAGGGGATGGATCACATGGTGAGTTCTCAGCACTCTAGAATACTTGTGCCTTCCTTCTCTGTTTTACAGATGGGGAGACTGAGGTGCGGGAGGGCAAGTGAGTTGTCAAGGTCGTCTAGGATGTAAGTGGTAAACCTGACACAGGGTTCCAGCATCTTTCCAGGTCCAAATCAGACTCACGATGTGATCTGGTCTCCATCAGGAAGCCAGTGATGAGGGAGAGAGTCCCAGGTCCCAGGTCACAACATCTGCTTTGCTTTCAGCCTGAAGCATCCACTAGCCATGGTGAGGCCACTGGGGACAGCTGTGAGCATGGACGGGGTATCCGAGACGGCTTTGGGGCTGTGTGTTCTCACGCTTCCAGTTCTTGGGGGAGAAAGAGGGTCCCTGAAAAGTGCCCTTTGTTTGTTTGAGCTAGTCTCGATGACAGGGTAAACTCTGTGTGTGTGTGTGTGTGTGTGTGTGTTGTGTGTATGTAGCAAGCAGCTTGCTTAGGGCAGAGAGAGAGAGAGAGAGAGAGAGAGGGAGGGGGATGACATCCACATAATTCCTTCTCTCTTGACTAGCACAAAGGCAGAGTCTTTATGCTGAGCCGATCAATGGCCAGTCAGAGCAGCCTTTTCATCCATGAAAAAATCAATTAGTCTGAACCAGCAAAGAGAAACTGCAGAGCAGCCGAGTGATGGAACCAACCCACTTCTGGGAAAGCTTTAAGCGCACAGTTATTCATTTAACCTTCAAAGGAACCCCTGAGATTTAGGGGGAGAGGTTGACACATTCGCCAAGGACAAAAGCCAGTAAGGTAAGAGAAAAAATCTGGGGGTGTGGAAAGAGACCTGGGCTTCATGGCTGGTACTTCCCACTGTGCAGCCTGTAAGCAAGTGGCAGGGGCTCTCGGTCTTCTCACCTGTAGAATGGGAGCAGGGACAGAGCTAGAGCACTGCTAGTGCTCCTGTCCATGACAGCTGTGGGTGCCGTTGCTGCCCCTAGCAGCCTCCTGAGTGCAGGCCAACTGCCCAGCCCCTGCCCCTCTCCTAACAACACAGGCTGGTGGGTCCTTCCAGCCCCGCTCTCCTCTCAGCTCCCACCCCAGGCATCTCTGCTTTCTTGCTTCCTGGCAGGAAGATGGAGCTGGGCGAGGCCCCCTGTAGTGGCTGTCCCCGGGCAGCCCCTGCCCCATCTGGTGGAGAGGGGGAGAGCAGGGCAGATGGCAAGCAGAGCTGCCTCTCCCGAGGTCGGTGCCCGTCATCCGCACCCCTCCCTCTGGCTGCAGGCTGTCTTGGCTACCAACAGCTCTGCCGCTCCGCCAAATGCCCTTCGCAGAGATCCGAGACTTGTTTTTACGCTGCTTCGGCTTTTGAAGTTCGAGTTGGCATTTCATCCTGCCGCAGGACAAATTCCAATTCTCTTCTGCTTCTGATTCTCCCTGGCACTGGGTCTGAGCAAAAAAAAAAAAAAAAAAAAAAACAAAAAACCTCACAGGTCCACTCTGCTCCCAGGCTGTCAGCAACCTGTGGCCAGGGCAAAGTCCACTTTAGGAAATGCGTCCAGTGCGCTCTGAGTGAGCCACCAACTGGACTCTGTTTCTTCCGGGCTCTGTAGGAGATCACAGGGGGAAAGGAGGTGGGGTGGAGCCGGCGGGTGACCTCTGGGGATTGATCATCTCAATCTTCTCCATCAGAGTTGGCACAGCACAGCCCACGGGCCAAATCCCACCAGCTGTCTGTTTTTGTAAATAAAGTTTTATTGGAACACAGCCAAGCCTATTTGTGGTAGCTGCTTTCTTGCTACAGAGTCACATAGTCACAATAGAGACCATATGTGGCCTACAAAGCCTTAAATATTTACTATCTGGCCCTTAACCGGAAAGACCCTGCCCAGCCTTCGTCTTACATTGAAATTGCCACCCTCACGGGGTTAGTGCGTGGGACATGGGTCAGTCTCTAGCTGAAGTTACAGCCAGGCCCGGAATTCAGAACTGTCCAACTGTCAGGACGTGAACATAAAATAATAAATTCCACATCATCCCCGGCAGGGCAGAGTCCACCATAACTACCCACAGATGGTCCCATCATGAAATGCAGAGCTGGGATAAATAAGAGCAAGAGCATCAGCCGATTCCAACCATCCAGGCCAGATCAGGGGAGCTGCCAGGGAGTTACAGGAATCGCTCTAGTCCTCAGAGGATCAGGGCTGTCGGGATCGCTGCTCAGAGGGGCTGCACTGTAACCTAACACTGTTTTGACAGTGTAGTGGGGAAGGCCAGGACTGAGAATGGGGCCTGATTCACTTATTTGAAAGATGAGTTCTGACTCTGTGCTTCAGGAAGCCCATGGCCCAGGCGGTCTTGCTAGTGAGGGTCAGGACTCAGCCCCAAAGACAGGTTTGTCCCTTGAGTCTAATCTTAGTGTCCTTATGGCTTTTTGGGTCACACCTGTGTTGCTCAGGGGTTTCTCCTGGCCGTGCACTCAGGAATTACTCCTGGCAGTGCTCGGGGGGACCATATGGGATGCTGGAGATCGAACTCAGGTTGGTGGCATGCAAGGCAAATGCCCTCCCCACTGTGCTATCACTCCAGCCTCAATCTTAGTCTCTTTAAAGACCCAGATTTAGGGGCCAGAGAGAGAGTTCAGTGGGCAAGGCTCTTACCTTACATGCAGATAACTCAGGTCCTATCCCGAGCACTACATAGCGTCTCCCAAGCAGCACCAGAACTGAGCCTTGAGCACAGAGCCAGGAGTAAGTCCTGAGCACTGCTGGGGCTGGTCCCCAAACGAACTAACTAAAGAATAAATTTAACGCCATACCCCTGCCACTTTTCAGGTCTTCCTTGATAAATGCAAATATGTGGGCCTCTGCATTTTTGTCCCAATTTCCTTTTTTTCTTGCATTTTATGCAACATGATACTGTCAGACTTGGGGACCTGGGGATCCTGTCTCCTTATCTCTTGGAGATATGAACTTCTCTTGGAGGTATCTCTTGGAAAATATGAAAAGATGGGTCTGTGAGTTCCATCTTTCCTGGTCTTCACAGAGACCTGCCTGAGGCTGAATGTCCGGTTCATGCCTGAGGACCCATATACTGATTGGAGGCAGTGGTCAGTCTGGGCTGTCCCTCCACTGCTCACTCGCAGAGGAGCATGGACCAGGGTGAGTTCATTACATGTGATGGAACTGGCATGCAACCTCGCCACTCCTTCATGGCAGTTCTTAGATGGGCAATGGAAGGTTGTGTGTGTATGTGTGTGCGTGTGTGTGCGTGTGTGTGCATGTGTGTGCATGTGTGTGTGCATGTGTGTGTGCATGTGTGTATGTGCATGTGTGTGTGCATGTGTATCTGTGTGTTCTATTGTATGAGACTAAATGCCATGAGAGAGCTGTAGGGCTGCATTCAGATCCCTCAATATCCGGGCAACTACAGTAAAAGGGGACCTGCCCCTGGGGCTTGGTGTCAGTCAGGAAGACCAAGACAGAGTCTGCATTTAGGAAGCGCACTGGCATGAATTTCCTGGCTGCATGCTCCCGTGGAGGGTGGATAATGCTGATGAATCGGTGCGTTCTCAAATGATCAGGAGTTGGCCTGATAATCCATCACATATAAAGATGCCTTTGAGGGCAACTAGCCCTTTACGATTGCTGGGACGTCTAAGTCTTTATAAGGTTGGGGATTTGGGCCACATCCCACAGTGTTTGTCATTAAGAGTACCACTGCGGGTTAAGTACTGAAAGACCTGCCTACAGAGCATGCTGGGATGAGGCTCAGACCTGTGTCCCATCACGACAGTCTCCAAGTCAACCCACGTCAGTCTCCAAGCTAGGGCGCTGTGTGCTATGGCGGCCATGCTCGGCTTCTGAATCTAAGCAGCTGCCTGGATTTAAGCAAATGACTTGCCTTCACCACGTTGCAGACTGTCATCCTAGAAAGGGCTTGCTAATATTTCTTTCTCAGGATTGCCCTGAGATATGGGGACAGTCCACTATTAAATATAGGGGCCAGGACATCAATCCTGGCCCTTCCTAGCTCACTCTCTACACTACAAAGGCCAACAGTCACTATGCTGGGAAGCAGATAGCAGTGAAGCAGAGGGCGGGGGCCAATAGTTAATCACTGGCCTGCACATTCACCTGCTGGGCTCAGACGAGAGCCTGGGGTTCCCCAGTGCCCCAGACAGCACAGGGAGTCAGGCCGTCTAATGGCTCATTTCCTTTCTTTCCGCAGAGGGGCCACTGCTGGGCCATTCCTGGCTGTGCTTAGGGCTTACTCCTGGCTCTGCACTTAGGAATCACTCCTGACATATGTAGCAGAGGGGATCAGACCTGAGTCAGCCAGATATGCGGCAAGTGCCCTACCCACTGTACGATCCTCCACCCCATTGGAATGAATCATTTTTTGAACGAGTCTTTGAGTTAACCCTTTTATAGAGGGAGAGTCCCCAGTGTGGTGGACTTTTGGGGAACTCATTAAGAATCTACTTAAATGAGAACTCAACACTCTTCTCGGAAAATAACTCTTAAAACAGGAGAAAGGAAGGGAGTGAGAGAAGTTAGATTGGGGAATAATGGCCCGGGAATGGGATTGGGTCGGGGATTCTGCTGCTCAGAGTGACCTTGCCCAGTCCCAGTGGATGGGATCTGAGTCCCTTTCTGCAGGAAGGGCTGAAAAAACATACCCAAGCGCCTCTGCACCTTGGTGGTTTCAGAGAGCTGCTGCACGGTGGGAAGAGAGGCAGCACCTTTGCACGTGCGAGGTGGAGAGCAAGACGCTCTCCTTGGGTGTGAACTGGGCAGTGGAAATGTATGATCTGAGCAGACACAGAGAACAGGCAGTGTGAGGCGCCAGTACCAAAGAACAGCAGCTCCCTAGCCTGTCCTGGTCTATCCAGTGCCCCAGACACAGGCCCTAACTGTGTCTGCTCCACGCAACAGTGGTGCTCACCATAGCCACCAAGCAGGAAGAGATGAGCAGGCTGGTGCCAAGAGCCCTTTCCTTCCCATCCCCATTAACACAGTATGGCAGGGCTGGAAACCCTCTGAGCTACTCGAGGTTGGGCTGTGGTGGGAAGACTTGAGGTGCACAAATAGGCAGAAAGCAGTCAGAGGAATATTCTTTAAAATAGTCTTCCCAGAATGTATGACCCTTCAATACAGCTCCCTAAGGCCAGGGTGACTATGATAACAGTATGGTCTTTAGTCATCATACATCGGGTATTATTTTTTTTGAGAAAAGTTCTTTCCGTGGCTCTCTAGAAGAGACTCCAGAAGCAGTGGGTGAATTTTACACTTCATGGTATTCTCATGTTTAGAACAAACTAGAGCGACAGCAGGTTTGCCAAAAGGGTTGGTCAAAGAAATGGGTATAGGAAGAGTAGGATAAATAGACGCATGCATGCATGGAAGGAGAGTGAATTCCTGAGTGGGTGGATGGATGAATAGATGGATGGATGGATGGATGGATGGATGGATGGGTAGTGGATGGGGGATTTATGGGGGTAGATGGATAGATGAATGGGTAGGTGAATGGATGGATGGATGGATGGATGGATGGATGGATGGATGGATGGATGGATGGATGGATGGATGGATGGATGGATGGATGGATGGATGGATGGATGGATGGATGGATGGATGGATGGATGGATGGATGGATGGATGGATGGATGGATGGATGGATGGATGGATGGATGGATGGATGGATGGATGGACGGACGGATAGATGAATGGGTAGGTGAATGGAAGGATGGATGGGTAGTGGATGGGGATTGATGGGGGGTGGATGGATAGATGAATGGGTAGGTGAATGGATGGATGGATGGATGGATGAATGTATGGATGGATGGGTAGATGGTAGGGTGGGTGCTAAGTAGATGAATGAAAGGTTAGACAGATGGACAAATGGGCTGTAAGTCTGCACTGAGTCTCCTCACATCGAGTTTTATTTGCCTTGTTTTCTCTTTTCCTTCCTCTAGCATATTCCTCGTTTCCTTGGTTTCCATCTCCTCCATCTCTGTCCTTGCTATGAAGTGTCTTATAAAGTTACACCCTTCTGAGCTCTGAATGATTGTCTGGGTCAAATCCCCATTAATTAATCAACTAATTGACTCAATAACCATTTCCTGAACTCTCTCCATCCCTTGTTCATGCAGTCACTTGACAGGATGAGGATGCTGGTTGAGCGGCAAACGTGTGTCTTGAGCGGTGTCAGCATCAAAGAAATGCGGAAGCAGGTAGCTCGAGAAAACATGCTCACCTTCTGTGGTTGGACCTTCCAAACCATGAGGCTGACCCAGATCTGATCCCCGGCATCCCATATGATTCCTCTGAGCACTGCCAGGAGTAATTCCTGAGTGCAGAGACAGGAGGAACCCTTGAGCATCGCCAGGTGTGACCCAAAATAGCAATAAGAAAACAAACAAATGAACGAACGAACAAACGAACGGTAATGAATAAATGAATGAATGAATAATAGTAAAAAAGACAGACCCAAGAAATGCTGAATACTGCTGATTCACAGACCCCACCCTGATCACTTGCCTGCCACACACTCCAGGTTGCACTGGCCACACACTGCTGCCTCTTCCCCTTCTGCTGCGTGGCCAGCCTGCCCTGGCCATGTCACTGTTTCCAGAAACACTGGCAGAAGCAGCAGCCTGGCCCTCCTCTCCCTCCCTTCACCCTGCTCCTCCCAGCAGCCTCTCCTTCAGGACTTCCTGCTTCTTCCTCTACTGGAACAACCAGGTCCTAGACTGGGAGAGCTGTTGGAGTAGACCCTCCTCCAGTGACAGTGCTCCCCCTGAAAATGCAGGCGCTGTCCCAGCTCCACTGAGCAGCTTGTGTGTTGGGGTCAAGTCGATCCACTTTGTCAGGACTTCAGGAGAGAATGAGCACACAGCCTGCTCCAGATCCGTCTCTCAGGGGGCCTGTCAAATACTGGAACTCTTTCTCACTTCAGGGTTCCTTTTTGGCATTTTCTTGAGAGTAAATATTTCCTTTGTCTCAGTATTTTCCAGATGCAAATCTGATCTCCCATAGTTCTGAAGTTCTTTCTTTGGGCAAACTCTAGTTTTTCTGGAGACCCCTTCACATGCTAAAAATGACTACTATAAAGAGACCTGTTTAGATAAGTTAGTATCTTTCTTTTTAGGTTTTGTTTCCCTACCCAGCGATTCTCAGAGGTTACTCCTGCCCGTGTGCTCAGGAATTACTCCTGGCAGTGCTTGGGGGACCACATGGGATGGTGAGGATAGAACCCAGGTTGGTTGCATTCAAGGCAAGAGTCTTAACCACTGGGGTCAGTTGGACAGCATAGCGGGTAGAGCTTCTGTCTTGCACACGGCTGACCTGAGTTCCATCCCCAGCATCCCATATGGTCCCCTGAGCACTGCCAGGAGTAATTCCTAAGCAAAGAGCCAGGAGTAACCCCTGAGTATTGCCGGATGTGACCCAAAAAAAGAAAAAAAAAGGTCTTAACCACTGTACTATCTCTCTGGCCCCAAATGGGCTATTTCATCATCTTAGGTGACAGTTTTCCTACGTGTAGCCTGAGTTGGCCTTGGTTTCTATTTGCCTTCTAGTAGCTCTTATTGGACTCAGAGACAACCAAAGTGACCAAGTCTTTGTGATATGGATAAAATCTGACCAGTACATGTTTGGTTAAAATAAACCCTAAGAATGTGATGTCTTTTAATGCACTGCATTCCATGATGTGCAGGAAAGTTTGGCGGGAGGGAGAGATAAAGAGGAAGAGAAATGACATGCAGAACCCACCAAGTAGTTGAGGTGTGGGAGGGGGAGGGAGGTGGGGACATTGGTGATGGGAGATGGGTTTGGGTGGAGGGATGGGTGTTGGAACACTATAGAACCAAAACTCTACATGAGCATCTTGCAATTGTATGTCTAAAATGATGTAATAAAATTTGGGGGGAAAATAAAATAAAATTTTTTAAAAATCTCTTTATAATCACAAAAAAAAGAATGGCCCGGAAATCTCATCCATTTATCCAGGAAGGGACGCTGAAGCCGACAGAGCAAAGTGACTCAGCTTCTGTAAAGTTGGAAACAGTGGAAAAGAACCTAACTCCTGATCTGACACTTGTTTGTTCATTTTGGGACCAGCCCTGGCAGTGGTTGGAGGACCCTGCGGTGCTGAGGAGCAGCCCCAGGGTTCCGAGACGCAGAGCATGTGCTCGAGGACTTGATCTACCTACCTCCCTGGTCCCCTCATCCAATATTCTTCTGCTCCATCATGCTGCCTTCCCATTGGCTGACCTTCCAAAAAGGGAAAATGCTTCCACTTTCTGGAACTTCCCCACCCACCCCAACAGTATTCTCGTTGTGGGTTTGGGACTGGCCTTGGGTCTGGTGCACTTGAAGTTCATCTTATGCATTTTGTCCGACCTGAGATTATTTCCGGCTTTGATTGGATGATGCATTACCGTGGCTGGTCCTCCCACTCTGGTGACCAACTTTGTGTATCTCTGGGTGTGTTTCCTTTGTGCCTCTGCCAGCTAGTTCCCCTGGACAGTTGGCTGAGAAGACACCCGCCTGCTGCCAGATTCCCTGGAGCTTTCTTCTCCCTTCTCCCCATTTGCCAGGCTGTTGCCTTCTGGGGCGAGACTTTCCTCCACTGGCCTCTCATTCAGCTTATTAGAAG
Organism: Cryptotis parvus; assembly: GCA_021461705.1. NCBI lineage: Eukaryota > Metazoa > Chordata > Mammalia > Eulipotyphla > Soricidae > Cryptotis > Cryptotis parvus. The sequence goes on along the minus strand of JAJIBD010031894.1, from coordinate 136,188 downwards.
CCTCACAAACCCTCCCTGTGGAATATGGCATCATGGCAAGCACTCTCCGCTCTCCTTTGGGGACTAAACTGTCCTGGGAATACCCAAGGTCAGGCAATACATGGATCAAGAGGTCTTGTCAATAGGTGGAATCTACCACAAACGTGTGGGAGTCAGAGGTTAGGTAAGAGAAGAGGAACAGTGTGCTAATAATCATCGAAAATGGTAATATCTGCCTAGAACTGAGCATTGGATGTAGGCAAAAGATATACATGATCACCTCTAAATGTATGCATTGCAATCCATAATATGTAAGAGAAGGGAGAGAGAGAGAGAGAGAGAGAGAGAGAGAGAAGAGGTAAAGAACCTACCATAGAGCAGGCTAGAGGAGGGGGGGAGAAGGAATTAGGGACGTTGGTGGTGGGAAATGGGCACTGGTGGGGGATGGGTGCTGGAACACTGTATGACCAAAACCCAGACATGACCATCTTTGTAATTGTATATCTCACGGTGGTATAATAAAATATTAAAAATATGAATTAAAAGTAAATAAGTAAACTGTCCTGGGAGTCTAGCTACTGTGAGAAATGTCCCCCAGATCCTGACCCAGATCACCCACATTCTCTCTCTGCCATCCATGGGGGGCCCTGGGAACCCACAGCTAGTGAGTCTCTGCTCTGCGCTAGCTTGGTGCAGGTTGCTTCCATTGGCTGACCACCGTCATGCCAGGTCTCCGGGCTGGAGTGTTTGCTCCAGCCCGCAGAGCCTGCAGCACTGCCTTTTCGGAGAAGAGAAAGCTGAGCCCCGAGGAGCTAATTTGCCCAAGCTCATCCCGTTTTAGTTAAGTGCCTGGATTTCTACACTCCCCACTCTCCCTTGCTGTGTAATTGTAAAAATCAAATAAGTAATAAAGGCAAAGCTGCTTTGAAAAATACAAAGTACTTGGTAAATAAAGGGAGTATTATTAAACCGTCGAAGCTTCTGTGTTCTCTCCTCTCCTGTTCTGTCGCCTCCCTGAAGTATAAGCAGCTGCCTTTGGTCCAGACCTATCAAAGAAATGTCATAAAACCATTTTTCAAAATGTCAAATGCCTGTGTACTTTAGCCCAAAGTAATTAAGCCCCTTTATTTCCTCCAAGTCACAATGCCGAGCCCCGGGTGCTTGCGGATATGCCCTTTCTCCTCCGACCTGAACTAATGGAAATCAAGACTGAAGGCTGAGCTTACGGGGTCCTCCAGAGCCCTGCAGAGGCCTGGCCTGACTCTGGCTGGTCTCCAGCAGTGACCACAGAGTGCTAAATAATAGCAGGTTGAATTATTTATCCAGGGACTGGCATCTCACGAAGCTCTGACCCACTTCTAGCAGAGTGCAAGGGTCACAAGGTCAAAGGTGAATGGGGGGGCCAGAGACAAGCATAGAGTCCTAGTCCCTTGACTCGCCTTCGACCCCACTCATCCTGCCTTGAGCACTGCAGAGGGAGCCCAGCTCAGTGGCTGGAGGGCTGCTCCATTCACTGCTGCTACTTTTGGTTTTGTTTTGGGCTCACACTCAAAGGTGCTCAGGACTTACTCCCCGCACTCAGGGATCACTCCTAGAGGGGCTGTGGGGACTCTATGGGGGCCAGGGATCGAACCCAGGTCAGCCACATGCAAGTGCCCTGCCCGCCGCTGTATTGTTTTATTCAGTACTCAATCCATTTTGTCATTGTTGGTTTCGTCTGCGTTCCCAGGTGGAAGGTCAAAGAGAACCAGCCAGCTGTTGTTACAGGTGTCTCACGGGGTAGTGCAGGTGAGAGTTACAGGTGTCTCACGGGGCAGTGCAGGTGAGAGCTTCGCATGCCCAGCTGATCGGAGCCAGAGTGATCGAGAAGGCTCTAGGCTCCAGGTCTGATGATTTTATTCCATTCTCTTAATCTCTCTCAGTTCATTTTTATAGGGTCATGATTTTTACTTGAAGGCACTTTAGATAATATTCAGTTCAACTGTCTTACTCTATACACGAGGACGCTTTGTACACCAGAAGGGACAGTGACTTGCCCAGGACACGGTCTCAGATATAGATGAACCAGACCACATGGCTAGCAGTCAACCCGGTTCCACACCAAAGCAGCTTAATCCTCTTATCTGGAATGCGGGGAGGAGGGCGTGGTAGCCTCTAAGTGCCCTCCCCATCAGAGAGCCCAGCATACAGACAGGCAACATTTCTCCCCCTCAATTCTATGGAAAAACTGGTCTGGAACCTCCCTTAGCTCTCCTTGGCTCCTTGACTGAAACAGTTATTCTGATAGTTGGGTTTTAAAGGTTCATCAGAAAAAAACAAAAACCAGTTGAGGGGAGCAAGGAAGAGAATACCAGTGGCCTCAAGCCTCCGAGCAGAGCAGCAACGTTCTCTGTGAGCATCTCCCTGAGAGCCCAGAGCTCTAGGTGTCACAGAGCAGCTGCTGCCCTGGGGAATTAGAATCCAGGTCACACCCAGTGAAGCGACACTGGAGGAGGGTGTCTGTAACACAAACCCAAAGGAAGTCTCACCAGGCAGACTGGCCTGAATCTTAATACCGGCGTCCATTTATTGCTCAACTACAAAGCGTGTCCCACTGTGATAGGTATTTATTTTATAGGCTTGATCTCATTAAATTCTCACGACAAGCTTCTGGGATTACTGAAGGTCGTGCAGTTAGTAAGTGGTGATTAATTGCCGGAGGAGTGGTGTGAAGACAGAAAATTACAGAGCAGTTCAGAAGAAGAGCTTGTGATTCGAGTGGCTGGGGAAGGTTCTGGGGGAGCAGCGAGGGGAGGAGCTAGTTAAACTGGACCCTGAGGTAGGTGGACTTTGCAGGAGGGGAGACATGGGGAACAGAAGTGCAGATGGCTAAGATAGTTGTTTATTATTATTATTATTATTATTATTATTATTATTATTATTATTATTATTATTTGGGTCACACCTGGCAATGCTCAGGGGGTTACTCCTGGCTCTGCACTCAGGAATTACTCTTGGCAGTGCTCAAGGAACCATATGGGATGCCGGGGAATCGAACCTGGTTTGGCCCCATGCAAGGCAAACACCCTCCCCGCTGGACTATCGCTCCGGCCCCCAATGGCTAAGATAGTTTATATTCTCGTAACGCTGACTTGTCTCATTCCTAGGTGAAGGGTGGGAGTAACTGAAGGCAAAGGCAAACCACCAAATTGTGGGTTGGAGGGCTAAGGAATAGTAGGGAGAATGACACCCCCAAAAGCCTTCTTAGAGAGGGGATTTAAAACAAGCGCAAAAATGCTGAGGTCCCTTCCTTAGTTCACAGGTGGCTCCCTGCAAAGGACAAAGGGAAAATGGAAAGGTTAAAATAAATAGAAAGGGAATTTGCGTCAAGCGCCTCATTAGAAGACATCTGTTCTTCTGGGAATCTCCCACCTGGAGCTTAACTTAGGGACTGCTTCAGAGGCGGCGGGAAACTGAAAACAGCTAGACGTCTAGTAATAGGGCAATTGGTGAATGTGTTTCAGTTCGCCGATGAGACTAAATGTTATGTGCTTTCACAACACACACTTTTGAAGAATGTGGCACTACCCAATGCCAAGTAAAGAGCAGAATGCAATGTTATGGTACAAATGCCTTTGGTTTGCTTTGCTTTGGTTTTGATTTCTGTTTTGGGGTCACGCCTAGCAGTGCTCAGGGCTTATTCCTGCCTCTATGAACAGGGATCACTCCCGACAATACTCAGGGCCCCAAAGGTGGCACCCAGTCCTGACTCAGTCTTGGTCACATACAAGGCAAATGCACTTGCTATTTTTTGGCCCCAAAACATTCTTAATGAAACAAATTAAATTTGAAATTCTTGGAGGGGATCAAACCTAGGCCCTCACATATGCAAGACATGTGCTCTGCCGCTGAGCCACTCTTCTGGCTCCTCGGTTCAAATTGTATGTATAATATATATATATATAACATAAAGTTGTGTGTGTGTATATATATGTGTGAGTGCACATGCTTAGACAAAGACTATAAAGAACAGTCTCCAAGCGTCTTTATTGTGATTCTCATTTCAGGGTGGGAATTTGGTGATTTAAGTGTTTCTTTGGACTCTTCAGCATTTACTGGGTACATGTACATGTATCACTTCACTTGTATCACTTGTCTTCCCCTTGTTCATTGATTTGCTCGAGCGGGCACCAGTAACATCTCCATACATCCTGTGGCATGCTAGTATAGTCCAAGGGCATCTGCTCGCTCCAGGAACAGAAAAGCCTCAAACCATTCCATCAGGTCATGGGAATGAGGTCTATAATAGTTATTGATTTTTGGCATATCAAGTACGACATGGGTAGCTTGCCAGGCTCTGCCATGCGATTTCCAAAATATTAATATTTTATTATTAATATTAAAGCTCACAGTTTACAAAATACATTAAATTCAACATTCTGATTATTAACACATGTACAATTTTAAACTGCAAAACAATTTCAAATAAGTTTAAGAGGGAGAGCAAAAAAATTAGCACACTCATATATGCATATATATATATACACATTTAATAAAAAAATCATAGAACGGGTTTATCAAAATGATCCATCCCATCTTCTGGAAAGTCTCCCAATTTTTCGTGTGTGCATATGGGAAGAAAAAATTGTGGGCTCGCTCCTGGTACACTACAGGGAGCAGATGAGGTGTCGGGAGCGCCCCTGAGTGCACAGCCAGCTCCTTATCTGCTGCTACACTGTCCAGTCTCAAAAAAATTTTTTAAAAGTACTACTGTATAGTATTTGTACCATGCAAATCCTTTACTCATATATTACAACTGTTTACAAGAAAGTTGATGTCAGATTTCTTTTCAGAACACTAGGGTTAGCAAGTTATTGTAACCAAGTATCTTACTAATGTGCTCTGCCGCTAAGTGAGGAAAGAAGATAAAGTCACTGCTCAGGGGACAGAGCGACAGTATAGGGGTAGGTAGGGCCTTTGACTTGCACACAGCCGAGGAGGGTTCAATCCCCACCATCCCATATGTGCTTCTTATGCACCACCAGGAATAATTCCTGAGCACTGCAGGATGTGACCCAAAATGCCACTGCCTAATTGTGGTTACTAAATTTCTTCGGTCCCTAGTTTAAGTCTACTTGCAATTAACTACCAATACTTCCAAATATTATGACTCAATGGCTGTCAAGAGTACTTGTACTATACATATACATGCATAGTAATTTAAACAAAGCTTGTCTTTATCTTTAATCTTTTCAGTGTCCCCATAACCCATGGTGAAGCACTATGGTAATCATCCTGCAGGTAATTCATTATCTCTTGCTCACAGATGCACATACTGATATTCTGACCCAACGGTTGTCTTCCGTAGGCTGGGGAGGGGTGGGGATCATTTCAATGTGATGTTCCATCATTTCAAAGTGATGTTCACTGTATATGGGTTCCCACGTACAGTTCCCAGCCCCCTGACTCCCACTGGATTGGAAACACTAACCTCTCCCATGAATGTTTTCTGTAGCCATTAAGGTGAATCATCTTCCCCAGAGTCATAAATTCTTTTTTTTTTTTTTTTTTGGTCCCCGTGCTCAGGGGCTACTCCTGGCTCTGCCTCAGGAATTACTCCTGGCGGTGCTCGGGGGGCCTGGGGTGCGGGGATCGGCCCAGGCGGCTGGCCGGCGCGCGGACGCCCTCCCGCTGGGCTATCTCCCGGGCCCCTGGGTCATAAATTTAAATGAACAACACCCTTATTTCAGGGGACCGACATCAAAGCTTCTTTCAAACTCAATGATTTATGACTCTGTGCTTTTCAGAGTGGCAGGGAATCTTCATCAATACCCCGAGGACCTTCCCAGCCTCAGGATATGTCCCATCAATGGAAAGGTGTTGCTGGTCTCAGGTCAATAGTTTTTACCTCTGATGCGGGCCTCGGATGCGGCTGGGGAAGCTGGAACTCCGCTTTCCCCAGGCTAAGCTGACCATGGGGCTCCGGGAGGACAGATGGGTTTTGGGAGTGGGCCCATCACCTCTGGGGGTCCCGGAAGCAGCCGGATGAGACTCGCCCACCACACTAGCCACTACCTTCACTGTCCGGAGCCGGGGATACCACCTCACGACCAGATTAACAGAGCAAAACCAGTTCGAGGCCCAGGTCGGCGCGGGCGCGAGTGTCGGTCCATCAAAATAGTGGAAACAGTTATGTCCTTTAATCCACTGCATTCTACGAAGTGCAGGAAAGTTTGGCGGAGGGAGAGATAGAGAGGAGAGAAAAGACATACAGAACCCGCCAAGTAGTTGAGGTGTGGGAGGGGGAGGGAAGTGGGGACATTGGTGATGGGAGATGGGTTTGGGTGGAGGGATGGGTTGAACCAAAAACTCTACATGAGCATCTTGCAATTGTATGTCTAAAATGGTGTAATAAAATTTGGGGAAAAAAATAATTTTCACCTCTGTTGTGCCTGCTTGGTTTGGTTGGGGAATGAGGGGTGGGCGACAAATCTTATCCCCCCCCCCTTCTGTTGCCATAGTTGGTAATTAGCTGAGTAAGAAAAGCAGTGCATTAAATATAGCTTGATCACAATCCCGGCCTGCCTTTGAGCCCTCTGCAAAAGGGGCAACATAAAGGTTAATGACCGAGAGAGGGCCCCTACGTGCTTAACCACGGTGCAGCGCCCATCACCAAATGACAATGAGGAGCTCTCTGTGAATGCCAGTGATGGGCCATCGCACCGAGAGCTTCACCCACACCAGGCGGACCTCTGCATGAGCTCATCGCTCCATCCATCACTGAACTGACAGGGCGCAGAGCTGGGTGTGGAGCACGTGGCTCTGTCTTTCTGCTTCTCCCACTGGAAATGATCTATGTGAAGAGGACTGGGTGAGAGCAGCGAAGGGGAGGGGACAGGGGAGTGAAACAGGCTTGCCTTTGGGCGTGCTGGGGCAACAGCTCAAAGTGGCTGTTGGAGACTTGAAAAGAAATGTCGCACAATGATCTCGCTTGTCTCTGCTTGCAGCTTTCTGGCTCGCAGACAAGGATGGCCCTACCTTAAACAGTTCCCTTTTTGGAGGCAGCGTGACAAAGAGCAAGCACATAGCCGGCAGTGTGATTCCCACGAGTCACTTCGGGCCTATTTTCTCATGTGTGTGGAATGAGTGGGTCTGGTAAAAAAAATGTGGTTTTAAAATCTTCATGTCTTCAAAATATATATGTATACATATATATGTACATATTATGATACCAATATCCAAGGTCAAGTGAAACATGTATCAGGAGGTCTTGTCAAAGGTGGAAATTAACACAAATAGTGGGAGTCAGAAGCTAGGTAAGACAGAGAATGGAACAGTGTGCTAATAATTGTCAAAAGTGCTAATACCAACTTAGAACTGAGCATTAAATACAGGCAAAAAGATCCACATGCCAACCTCTTAATGTATGTATTGTAATTCACAATGTAGAAGGGAAGGAAAAGAGAAAGAGAGAGAGAGAGAGAGAGAGAGAGAGAGAGAGAGAGAGAGAGAGAAAGAGAATTAAGAACCTGCCACAGAGGCAGGCTAGGGAGGGAGGGAGGGAACTGGGGACATTGGTGGTTGGAAATGGGCACTGGTGGAGGGATGGGTGCTTGAACACTGTATGACTGAAACCCAAATATGAACATCTTTTAACTGTATATCTCATGGTGGTATAATAAAATATTTTTTTATTCAAAAAAAGACAACTTCATGTCTTCAAGCTCTAGAGAGGAACCTCAGACCCTGCCAGAGTGGGGCGGATGGAGGCCAGTTTAGGGGATGTCAGGCACCCCTACGTCCATGGGGGAGTACTGAGTTTGGTTTCTGGGCAACTTTACCATACAGTACAATCTTGTACTGATCTCTCTAGATCCTACAACAGGCTCGCTTAGGAGCCTCTCTCACAGCACAGCACGTGCCCCTAAACTTGATGTGGGGAAACTGCTATGTTAGTATATTTGTGGGTTCTTGGATCTCAGCATAGGATGTGACGGGTGAGATTCCGTCACCTTCGGAATGGCAGTTTGGAAGACTCAAAGAGGGGAAGTGTCTCCATGGTGGGGTCCTAGACTCATCTAGGTGCGTTTGCAGTCACATGTCTGTCTATTGACTGAAGTGCCTGCATGGGTCCTTTCTCTGTGTTTATGCCACTTAGGCTTGCTGAGGAGCCTCTCGCATAATGCCAACTGTGTTCCTATTGCTTCTGTCCCAGATCAAGGCAGAAGAGCTCTGGCCAAATTCTGTTCTTGAATTTACTTTCTGAGCTTCTAGAACATGGTTGGTGCCACTAGTTTGATGTACTGTTTGGTTGCTTGTGGCTGCGCGATTAGGGGGAGAGCTGGATGGCAGCTCTACCCCATGTGTCTGAGTCTCTGTATGATGGCCAATAGCCTGGAGGCAGTTCGTGGGTGGCCCACCTAAGTGCCCAACAACAAATGAACAGATAAATTGTGGTGTGTGGAATATGCCTCAGCTGAAGGGTGAACTCGTGGATGGAACTAGACCATCATGCTGAGTGGAGTCAGCCTGAAGAAGAGGCACAGACAGAGGCAGGGAAGGGGGACCCCAGTTCCATCTCCACCAACGCCCAGTGATTTTTGCCACCGGAACTGCCTACCTGGGCTTGAAATCGGCTTCTCTCTGGGTGGGGCTCTGATGAGCTGTGGAGTCTGGACGTTGAAAATGGCTGCAATTATAGTGAGCGAGTTTCCTCTGGCTGCTTCTGAGGCCCTACTTAGGTGGTGGGCCGGGACCAGAACACGTCCTCCCCTCCTGGGCACCTCATGGTCAGCTGAGCCAGGCTCTCTAGTTCTTTTTGTCTATCTATCGCTCCCTCCATAGACTTCATTGTAGTCTACATATGGCTGCAGTCATTCCTTGTCTGTGCCTCTTCTTCAGGCTGACTCCACTCAGCATGATGGTCTAGTTCCATCCACGAGTTCACCCTTCAGCTGAGGCATATTCCACACACCACAATTTATCTGTTCATTTGTTGTCGGGCACTTGGGTTGTTTCCAGATCTTGGCTACTGTGAGTAGTGCTGGGCATGACTTCTTATCATTTACACTCACCTAGTGAAGTTTCTGCTGAAACGTCTTGGGAGCAGCAGCACCAAAGTATCACCCACAATCAGATGAAACAAGAAATTATAGAAGTGATGTTTCAGCGGAGAAGTGGATTTAGAGAGCATTGTGGTTCTCTTTGGAAAATACAACCTGGCACACCCTCTTCGTTGGAAAGACACGGAGACAAAAAATTAGTACATGTGGAAAAAAGCAGAGCCAGATTTCACAGCCGAGCTCCTACTTTACCCTGCTACCTTCAGCATAGGACTTGGGTTTTATTTTTCTGAATTAACAGGCCATTAAGTTTGTGAATAAAATGATTCAAAGATGAATCTGCATCAAGGTAGCACAAGGTCAGACCAAGAGGGGGGAATATCTTCTAGAGAACAGAACATTCTAAAGCATTTGTTCCCAGCATATTTGAGTGGAGAAACACATGTAAGTTCCATTAAAATTAAAGCCTAAAGGGGGCTGGAGCAATAGTATAGTGGGTAGGGGGTTTGCCTTTCTTACCACCAACCCAGGTTCAATCCCCAGTATCCCCTATGGTTCTCCAAGTCCACCAGGAGTGATCCCTGAGCACAGAGCCAGAAGCAAGTCCCAAGCACCACCAAAAAGGCTCTCCCAAAACCAATAAAACAACGGCCACAAAAGAAGTAAAATTAAGGTGAATAAAAAAAACCCAGCCTTGGGTTCGGCATCAGGAGCATAATATGTACTTAGGAAAGGTTGTTTTGTTGCTTTTAAATAAGTCAATATTAGATTTTCCAAAGCTGAGATCATAGAGACACTCTGTCGATTCATTTGAATGCTCATTATTCCCTCTTGGGGTCTTCTTTATCTTCAGAAATTCTCCCAACACCTAAGGATGTTTCCCTCCAGTTTTCCAATGAGACATAGGGCCAGAGGGAGTCAAGGATTCAGGGAGGACACGGACGACAGAGCTGGACCTCAGGGGAGGAAGAAAGGTAGGAAAGTGCTCACGGATCCAGCCGGAATCTACTGGGAAATGACCCTTCAGGGCTCTATGTTCAATGCAGAATCTAGACACATGTTGCCCTGTAAGGGTCTCATGGCCTTATAGAGGAGAAAATGCCTGAAACACAGTCAATGACAAAGAGCCTGAACACGAGAATGAGAAAATGCAATGGAAACTGAGCAACAGTGCGAGGAGAAGGAAGAATTCACAGGGGAGGTAACATTTGAGGAGGCGGGTCCACACTTGGTCATTACTGGCTCTGCACTCAGGAATCACCCCTGGTGGTGTTAGAGGGACCATATGGGTTTCAGGGATTGAACATGGGTTGGCAGCATGCGAGGCAAACGTCCTATCCTCTGAACTATTCTGGCCCTGGGAAGTTACTTGAACTTGGCGGGAAAAACAAGAGCTGTCTGGGCAAAGTGATGGGTGCCAAAAGGCCTGTGCATGAGGTCTGCCCCTGGGCAGCCTAGAGGCCTGGCACAACAAGCTGTCTGGGGGATCAGTGTTGGGAGAGAGGGCTGGGAGGGGCAGGAAGAAGGGGAGGAAACTGCACTAGTAAATTGAGGTCACACTGCAAAATGGGCCTTCCTAGCCACCCCCTTGTTCTGCAAGATTTAGCTGCCCCATCATCTCACCTTACTCCACTTCTGAGACTCTGCTCCTGCCCTCCTCCAGTTAAAACCTACAGGGAATTGATGCCAGTTATTAACACAATATCATACATGAGACTATCTATAGTCCATAAATCGTTTTGTTCTTGGAACATTTCTGCGTTAGCAATTTGGTGTCAGCTTATACAACAAAAAAGTAAAGTCTCCCTTAGTTGGGAGAATGTTGCAGAGCCTTCCCATGGCCAGTGAAATCCCACCTCGTACTGACAGTTTTGTGGAGAAGCTGTGGCCTTTCTTCAACAGAGACAGGATCCTCTGCTAACCGTTTGCCTGTACATCCCTGGTCGTTGTAAGCTCCTTCAATCTCCCCATGACAGTTTAGTTGTCCCAAGAGCTGTTCATGCTCCTCCCAATAAAATACAGTGTATCCCATAATGACCAAGCTGCAGAACTCTTCGACTCTTCTCCTTCACACACAGTCAACCAAACTCCTAGGCATGGTGAAGGACGTAAATGTTAACAATCTCATAGCTCATTGCCTATAAAAACTCTTTTATGAGTGTTTCAGTAACAAAGCGATTGTCCAGTGCCTGCAGGCATGCAATAATTTTACCTCTTCCCAGCTGGATGTTAGCCGTGTGGATAACCTATATGAGAAATGTGGATTGGGGACAGTGAGATCTTACCATTATATTCAACACTGGAATGATGACCAATGATGGAAGGGTGGAAGAGGATGTGTACTCTTGGTTGGTTTCCTCTTCTGTTGCTGGGTACAGGCAACTGCCTCCTCTCATGCCCTTTGCCATCTCCCCCATGTTACCCACCTTGAAATCCATCTACCCTAGTCTTTGAGGGTTATTGGCCACTAATCCCTACCCTTGCCCCTTTCCCTCACACTCCCCTTTGACCCTCTAATTCTGACCATCTTTTCTCCTCCTCTGAACCTCATAGATGGATTCCCGAATCTTGTCTCACTCCCCAACTTCTGGTTTTCTGATTTGCCCCATGCGGGTTGGCTTTTCTCTATCCACTTCTGTCCACTGAGTGTGGTTGCCAAGGCTATTTTGTGTCCTCCTAAACATGCAATTCTACCGATCCAGTTCAAAACTTCTGCCTTTGTCCTCTGTCCACTCACAACACTCACAGCACCTCCTGCTTATGCTCCTCTCTAACGCACATGGGCCACAGGCTGGAGCGATAGCCCAGGAGGGAGGACATTTGCCTTGCATGCGGCCGATCTGGGTTTGATCCCCGGCATCCCATATGGTCCCCCAAGCACTGCCAGAAGTAATTCCTGAGCGCAGAGCCAGGAGTAACCCCTGAGCATTGCCGGGTGTGAACCCCAAAAAAAGCAAAATGAATGAATGAATGGTGGTGAGTGAATGAATGAATGAAAATAGAGCACATGAGCCAGGGAAGATATTCTACCTTGTACAGCCATCCTCATTTCACTCCTATGTCTTAACCTTTTGTTTCAATTCCTGCCCTGTCTGATTTCTTTTTAAACGCTTCACTTCATTCCAAAGAATCTTTGGGAATTTTACAACTTTTGAGGGTCAGAGTCCAGTGGGAACTCCAGTCCTCGGACCCCATGAACGTTCCTGGTAAGACCACCGTAAAGAACTTGATCTGGACTCTGGTCCCTTTTCTGTCTCACGTCTGCAATGTGATTCCCTCCATGACTTCTGGATGCCACCTGTTGCTGGGGCTGCCCAGAAACCTACTGTCTGGCATAGGAAAATGCCAGAGTAGGCCAACAGCAATGACAAACAGCCCAGCTCTCAGTGGCTAAGGCAATACCAGGCGGATTCTCACGCATGTCAGCTCAAGTGTTTAACAGTCTACTACCACGTAAGAGATTCGGGCTCCCTCCTTTTATTCAGGCCTCACTTCTTTGAATCCTTTACAGGTTCCTCTGTACTCAGGTGTCTTGAAGACAGGGAGGGAGGAAGGGAGGGAGAAAGAGAGAAAGAGGGAGAGAGAGAGGGAGAGAGAGAGAGGATGACATTAAAGGAGATCTTCGGCCTGACCAAGTAATGGTCTTCATTGCCGTTGCCCTCATCACTGGCTAGAATTCAAACCTAGCAGGACCTAGAAAATGAAATTCTGCAGTGAGCAAGAAGGTGGGATGGTTTGCTCTACAGGTAGCAGCTGTTTCTGCTGCCGATGGGGGAATTGTGTGCCAAGGGCAATCTCTACCAAGCGCAGCCTGCCTCCCCTAGCCTGGCTTATTCTGTTTAAAAACCTAGAAATGGTTAAATTCCTGAGAAGATGTTGCCTAGGGGACAGACAGCAGGAACTGGGTGCTACGCTTTCCCACCACCTGAGCAGAGGGTGACTCCTGTTCCCTGACACAGGAACCTCAAAACCTGATTGATCTGGCACAGGAAGTTCTATTTTTTGACAAGTGTCAGCCTTTTGTTTCTTCCAAAAATGTTCTTTTCCCCTTCCAGGGACTTGTTCAGAAAAGCCATACTTCAAGTGCTTAGCAAATACACAGGTTGGTGTGGGAGAAATGGCATGAGAAATAATTTAGAGAAAACAATGTAGATTGCCATGGAAACAATCTTTAGAACGCACGGGGAGAAGGAGTCATTGTTAACATAGTTCATATTTTGCAGAACTATCCGACCACTGGATCCAATTCTGGACCTTTCAATAATATCCCTTTCAAACGCTGGGCTTGTTATAACCACAGGGCATAGACTGGTTTTCAAGGAGCCCTTCTCGTGTTCGTCTAATGATCTTTAATGAAGGTAATGCTTTGATTAGGGCAACTTACTGTTTCCCCGTTGGTTAATTTGAAATCAGTAAAAGGTCAAGTTACCATTTACACAGTGCATTTAACTAAGATATTCCAGAAGCATTTTTTTCAAACAGTTTTTTTTCTTTTTTGGGTCACACCTGGCGATGCTCAGGGGTTACTCCTGGCTCTTAGCTCAGGAATTACTCCTGGCAGAGCTCGGGAACTGTATGGGATGCCGGAGATCCAACACAGGTCGGCCGCATGCAAGGCAAATGGCCTACCCACTGTGCTACCGCTCCAGCCGCTCCCAGAAGTACTTTTATTCTGACAGAAGAGGTTTACAAGAATATGGGGTGTGGAGTGTGGGGAGGAATACATATCTAGTTGGAATGTGCCTGAGAAAAAATAGACTTATCTGTCATATTTCAGGGGGAAAAAACCCAAACAGCCTTAACGACTTACAAAGCAGATTCCCCCAGGTTTTGGTGCCTCAAGCAGACAGGGGAAAGTCTGAGATGTGACTGATTCTTGGTCAGAACTAATGAATCTTAAACAAAACCTCTGCAGGTTGCTAATGAAGAGTGTGTTCCAGGCGCTACTAAAGTCAAGTCGGAACAAGGGCGTTAGTGTTTGCCCTCCGAGCTCGGTTCTCACAATCCGGTGCAACCGCGTAGCCTCGGGAATGCAGCACCTGTTGCCGTGACCCTTCTCACTGGACTCTCCCCTCAACCCTCACTAGGGACAGTTGGTTTATCCCCCATCAGAAGATGAAGTCAGTGTCTCATCCAACTCCTAAGAACGCTGGTGTGCAGCCATCCATGTTCTGTGCTGCTCCGCCCTGCCCCAGGTAACCTGAGTTCTGTTCTCTCCTCTGACTGCTCCTTGGTCTTTCTAATGCCTGGGGATGAGCCCAGAGTAAATGAACCAAGTTGCTTGCTTAAAGATACCAGGAAGATACCAGGCCTTGGATAAGAGTATGAGACTGATTTCTACCTTTTCTCACAATCTGTATACTAAGTATTTTGGACCTACATACATACACATATATACTCTGGACCTTCAGGTTTTCCTTTGATGATTTTCCCCCTCTCTGTTTTCTTCTTCCTATTTTTTGGCATCAGTGTTTCTCCTGCCCTCTACCTTTATGACCTCAAAACCTGGTTTCAGGGCAGATCAATGATCAGTTGTCTGCGCCTCTGCGTAGGTGTAAATTGTGCGCCTTAGCCTGGAAAAGTTAGCATCTGGCACTTGATCTTTCATTGTTACATCAAGTGATTTCCTGTTCAAGAAATCAGTTTGCAAGTTGGAGAAAGATTTTTTTTTAATTTATTTATTTATTTTTTAATATTTTATTACGCCATGTGATATACAATTACAAAGATGTCATGTTGGGTTCCGTCATACAGTGTTCCAGCACCTATCCCTCCACCAGTGCCCATTTCCCAAACCAATGTCCCATTCTCCCCTCCCCAGCGCCTATGGCTTCTTTATCTCTTCTCTTCTTTTTTTCTTCTCTAATTGTGGATTGCAATAATATTCAGAGATCATCATGTATATCTTTTTCCTATATCACTCAGTAGCTGGTATTATCATTTGACAAATATTACAACTGTTCCTTCTCTGTCTTACCTAACCACTGATTCTAAGTTGTGGAAGATTCCACCTTTTTTTTAATTGAAAGATGCTCATGTAGAGCTTTGGTTCTAAGTGTTCCAACCCAGCCTCCCCAAACCCACCGCACAAGTCCACCTCCCTCCCCTCCCGCACCTCAACATTCGGGTTCTGTATGTCTTTCTTCCTCTTTATATCTCCTTCCCAACAAACTTTCCTGCCTTCGTTGACTCAATCATTAAAAGACATTACTGTTTCACTATTTTAGTGGACCGCGGCCGCAAGCGGCCGCACCTGGGCTCAAACTGGCTGCTCTGTTGTCTGGTTGGGCGTTTGCAGCGTCCGGACAGCAAAATGGTGGCTAGTGTGATGGGCGAGTCCACGGCTGCGGACCCTCAGGGCGCGGGCCTCAACCCTGCCTCTCGGGGTCCAGGTGAGCGGCGTGAGCGCCCACCTCCCCAGCTGGTGGGCCCTGGGCCGTGGCGCCGCGGGCCCCAGGCTCGGGAGGGGGGGGGGCGCGCCTCCTCTGCGACTCCAGTGATCGCCGGGCCGCCTACGGGTCGCGGCTGCCTGTTGTCGGTGGGCCGTGCGCGGTCGCGACGCAAAATGGTGGCTAGTGTGTGGGCGGGGTCTCATCCGGCTGTCCGGGACCCCTAGGGGGCGGGCCCTCCCAAAACCCATCGCCCTTCGGGGTCATGGTGCTAGGCGGCGGGCGCGCCGCCTCAGCCGTGGGGCCCTGGCGGCCCGTGGGCGCTGGAAGTTTTTAAATAGAGGATTGTGAGAATTGTTTCCCAGACCTGAGCAGCTCGTCATTGGATTACAGAATACGCATGAGGTTGGTCCTATCTATGAGTCCTTTTTGGTGATCAAATTAGAGAATGGAAAGGACCAATCTCAGAAACAAACTTGCTTCCATGGCTCTTAACATACAGGTCCAAATCTTGTTCAAAGCACGTAAGACGGCCTGCCACTTAACCTTCTGCATTGCCAGGTTGGAATGTTGTCAGATCAATGACAAATCCCATGTCTCTTTAGCCTGCTTCTGTTCAGGGTCTTCTCTTGATCCCTTCCACCATGCTGTGACTCCTCTTTCCCGTTTTATTTGAAATGTTGCTTCTTCTAGGAAGACTTCCCTGACTCCCAGGGCCCTAATGACACAGGGATTATGTCCCCTGACACATTACCTCATGATAGCATTTATGGTTACGGTTAGTTACCATGGAAGTAGCAAGCCTCCATTGTTCCCATCTTCATAGCTCTTACCTATGACTATGCACCAAACACCTAGCAGAGTGCTAGGACCATAAGAACTATTTATGGAACATATAACATATAATGTATAACATATAATGTATAACGATCAATTGTACACACTATCTCTAAGCCAAAACTTTACTTAAATTTTGTAAGTAAAGAATTTCCTATTTGGTAAATAAAAAAAAATAAAAACACCATTAGCTTCACCCTCTGGGTGAGCAGCTATTATTGAAGTCATTTAGGGTGGACTCTGTACTTGAATTCACTATTTCACTATTTCATACCTGAGTGCCGGGGACGGCAATCAAAAGAATGTTGACCCAACAGCTTAACTTGGGCAGTTACGCTCTCTGTCTGTCTTTCCTACTCCCGGAAACTTTCCAAGAACAGCTTACACAATGTATCTGAGATAAAATGTGTAGCTAACCATCTGGACAGAGGACATGGCCAAACCCAGTCAAAACCTCCGGATAAACCAATAAAAGGGAGGAAGGGGCAGATTGGAGAGATACACAAAACTTTCTTGTCTTATGTCTGCCTAGGAAAAAGTATTTTGTTTGTTTGGTTCTGGGTCAAACCCAGTGGTGTTCAGGGCTTAATGCTTTCCCTTCACCCTTCCTTCCTGGTGCTTGGAGGACCATAAGGGGTGCTGGGGATAAAACCCGGTCAGCCGCAGCAAGGCAGGCGCCCTATCTGATGTACTATTCCTTCAGCCTGTGCCTAAGAAATGGTTTTGAAGTCTGTCTCTTGCTTATTGAACTGGCCCCGACTAATAGGGAGTGATCAATCTGTTTTCCTTTTGGCCTCTCCTTTTCCTTCAAATACAACCTACCAAGACTCTCCTGCAGTTCTCCTCCCCTAAGCACTGGTGTGACCAGGAAGGTCATGCTGTTTGAAGACTGCTAATGGGTAATTAGCTCCAGAATAAAAGCTCAGACTCTGCCTGGTCTTCAAGCCCATCTGTAATTTGATTCTGACATATATATATATATATATATATATATATATATATATATATATATATTAATTCATTTACTCTCTAAGGTGAATTCACAGAGTCTAAGCTTTTGGGACATAATTTTCTCCATTCAGAGTATCTCCTCCTTTTCTGCTTGTCAAACTCTTATCTATTCTCAATCCCTCTTTCTCTGCTTAATAGTCTTTACCATCTGTGTTGGACTCTTTCAGTTGAATAAATGAGCCTGATCCCAAACAGGTTTCATAAAACTATCTTAGGGGTTTACTGTTATCATTATTATCATCATCATCATCATCATTATTATTATTGCTATTACTATTATTTTGTTTTGGAGCCATCCTGACTGTGCTTAGGGTTCACTCCTGGCTCTGCCCCTCAGGTATGACGCACAGTGGAACTCTGGAGAGCATGTGGTGCTGGGGATCCAACCTGGTTCGCAGTGTGTGAGACAAGCACCTTCCCAATGTACTCTTCATTGTTTTGCTCCCCCCCCCACACCAAATTCTTTATTGATTCATAGACTTGATAAGTAGAAATAGACTTCACATATGATTTTAGGTTTAATTACATTGCCAATATTCCTTTTCAGGTTCTTCAGATTTGTTCATTTCCTCAGGAGTTACATCCCACAGGGAGTCACCTATGGCAGTTAGGCTCATGTGAATGCACTGACTCAATGTTGAACAAGCAAGAGAAAAGTGAACTTTTCTGGAAAGTTCCAACAAAAGTTGTAGGGAAGTTGGTCACCTTCTCATCCTGAACCAAGTGCTGTGATGCTCTGGTTGACCAACCTGGGCCATGTCTTCACTTGTGCCTGAATGGAGAGAGTTGGGTGGGTCCCCAACGGAAGTTGAGAGGGCAACAATGACACCCCTATATCCACTGTCACTCCAAGTGTTAATTGTTTCCCTTTACCCTGAAGGTGTGTTGCTCTTGTTGCTGACCCTGTTCCTTTATTACTTACCATTTGCTGTCTTTTCCCTGTTCTTACTAAATGGTCTAAAGAGCCCCAGATCTTAACATTAAATATTCAAGAAGGGAGGATTAAGCAGGTGGAAAGAGGGTTTTTCAGAGGAAAGTCTCTTTAGAGATCACCAGAGAAATCTCTATCACCTAATGATAGGGGGCAGGGAGAAAAAATATATATATGACAGAAAAGTCTGGTATGCTGAGACTGATTTAGCTCCAATGAGATCATTATTTAGCTTCTGGTCTAAATACATTGTGAACAAACGTGGGGTCATTTAGAAGGAAGAACAGATAGAGATGCTGACAGATGACATACTATGAGTGGCTGCCCAGAGGATTTTTCTCAAAATAGTGGCCACAGTCTGTAGTACTGCATGGGGGTGCAGGAACATGGGGTGGCAGGGGTAGAATTCAGGCTCCATGACAGGCACGCACCCAACCTTCAGGCTCCATGACAGGCACGCACCCCAACCTTCAGGCTCCATGACAGGCACGCACCCAACCTTCAGGCTCCATGACAGGCACGCACCCAACCTTCAGGCTCCATGACAGGCACGCACCCAACCTTCAGGCTCCATGACAGGCACGCACCCAACCTTCAGGCTCCATGACGAGGCACGCACCCAACCTTCAGGCTCCATGACAGGCACGCACCCAACCTTCAGGCTCCATGACAGGCCACGCACCCAACCTTCAGGCTCCATGACAGGCACGCACCCAACCTTCAGGCTCCATGACAGGCACGCGCCCAACCTTCAGGCTCCATGACAGGCACGCACCCAACCTTCAGGCTCCATGACAGGCACGCACCCAACCTTCAGGCTCCATGACAGGCACGCGCCCAACCTTCAGGCTCCATGACAGGCATGCACTCCATCTTCTCAACTAACTACCCAGCCCTGCCCATTTTCTCAATTCCTGCTAAACTACTGAGAACTTACTATTTACAAGGCGCAGTTTCTGATTCTCCTCTAATTCATATGCTTTTCTGTGTGTGTTTGTTTTAATATAGCAGGAACTGGGCTTACAATTTTCATCTTCGCAATGTCTTGAACTGAGTAGCTCTTGGTAAATATTTGCTGATTTTGTTTTTGTTGATGGCAAGGGGTTTAGAGAAGGGTAGAGAATTCAGTCTTTGTTTCTTTGGTGGCCACACCCCGTGGTAATCAGGGATTACTCCTGCCTCTCTACGCTCAGGGATCACTCCTAGAGGTGCTGGGAGAATCATATGGGTGCTGGGGATTGAATCACATGGGGTCCTGGTTAGTCATATGCATGTCAAGCTCTCTCCCCATTGTACTGGCCCCAGAATTTAGTCTTTCTAGGGTGGTGTAATGACTTCATTTTTGTGTTCACTGCTAAAAGAAATGGACATGGACATGAGGCCAGAGCGATAGTACAGCAGGTAGGCATTTGCCTTGCATGCTGTTCAGCCCAGCTCTATCCCCAGCATCCTATAGGCATCTGGTCCCCCAAGCACCACCAGGAGTAATTCCTGAGTGCAGAGCCAGGAGTAACCCCTGAGCAAAGCCAGATGTAACCAAATGAGACAAAAAATAAAAGTAAAGAAATGGAAGATCACCCCCATGTTTTATGGTCATTCGAATCATGAATATGCAAGGAAATCTCAAATATGTCTTCTTAGTTTTAGGTTATATCTTAATCAATTTATGAATTATTTGACTTTTTGTATGTATGGCCCATCTGTATGGTTTGTCTCTAGATAAAATGAGAAGAGCAAAGTAGGTAACCCTGATAATAGGTTTCCTTTTTCATGTGACTTTTCTTCATGCTCATTTCGATGAACAGCAGGAAGACAAGAGATACAAGTGAATTTTTTATTTACTATTTCATCATCCAACACAAATCCTACCACCAGTGTTTTCCCACCACCAAAGACACTCATCCCCACCCCACCCCATGCCTGCTCCCTCAGCTGGTACCAATTATGCTGACAATTGCAGCCCATATGACAATGGTATTGATAAAGCAATGACTTTTGTTTTCCTGGTTTGTTATGGGCTGTTTCTGTTCTTGCATTGACCATCTGAATTTTTGAAACATGGTTGGTTTCTACTAGTTTGATGTATTGCATAGCCACTTTGTGGCCGCACACCACTTGGAGAGCCAGTAGCAGCTCTGCCCAGTGCGTCAGTGTTTCTGAATCACAGCCGATAGCCCTGGAGCAGTTTGTGGGCAGGTCCACTGGACCTTCCGGATGGGACAAAGGTGGGGGAAAGGGATCCCAGCTCCATCTCCACAGAAGTCCAGAGACTTTAGCCACCAAGACCCCATCACGCTCATTTTATTTTATTTTATTTATTTTTTTATTCTTTTTTTTTTTTTTTTTGCTTTTTGGGTCACACCTGACAATGCTCAGGGGTTACTCCTGGCTCTGCACTCAGGAATTACTCCTGGCAGTGCTCGGGGGACCATATGGGATGCCAGGGATCAAATCCAGGCTGACATGGGCTGGCAGCGTGCAAGGCAAACACCCTACCTGCTGGGCTATCACTCCGGCCTCACATGCTCATTTTAATAGGGGAAATTACTCTCCCACTCAATCTTAATTCATCTGCTTAAGACTCTAGAAATAGAGCTTTATATTCAGAGCAAATGTTAATCTTCTTGCTGTCAAACATGCTCTGCTCTCATATGGGCATTTAGTGATGTCAGGATATCAGTGTAGGGGCCAGAGCATAGTACAGAGGAGAGGGTGCTTGCTTTACAAGGCCAACCTGGGATTGATCTGCCGAGCATCGTCAGAAGTGATCCTTGAGTGCAGAGCCAGGAATAAGCCCTGTGTGCGGTCGAGTGTGGCCCCCAAACAAAAAAAACAAACAAAAGATACCCAATTACTTTGACAGGGTCCTTATAGACGGCATTTTCTACTTTCTATTTTTTAGTTGATTTGGATGACTAAGATTTTTTTTTTTTTTTTGCTTTTTGGGTCACACCTGGAAATTCTCTGGGGTTACTCCTGGCTCTTTGCTCAGAAATTACTCCTGGCAGTGCTCGGGGGACCATATGGGATGCCGGAGATCAAACCTGAGTCGGCTGCATGCAAGGCAAACGCCATCCCCGCTGTGCTATCGCTCCGGCCCCAGGAAGACTAAGATGTTTAAGGTTATTTTCCTGTCTGTTTTCATGGAAACACACTTTTCCATAAAATTGTATGCAAGTGAATGCTTCTAAAACACTCTGAGCTTCTGAGGAATGAGCTTCCCTTTTGCTCAAAACCTACTACCAGCGGCCTCCCAATAGCTCCTGGTTGTTCTTATCTCCAATTGCCATTGCTCTAAATAGTCTGAAGGCACTGGGATCTTCTTCCATCCAATGGTTTCTTTGTTCCTGTTGGTGCAGTCTCTTGACATTCAGATCCAGCAAGTTAAGGTTATCAATCCACTGGGTTTCTTTTGTCATTAAGTCTTGCTAGTGCCTGGCAGTTAGTAGGCACGTCCCTCCCCCAGTGAGTTGCGGAGTAGAATGAACTACGCTCAACCCTCTCAACCCTGTGTCAGTTGCCTATCATTAGATAAAAAGGATACCAAAATGAAATGGCTGAATACCACAGACATAAATGATCTCACAAAGTTTCTGTTGAAGCGTAACTGAGTGGTTTGACTCAAGGGCACTTACAGAATCATGCCAAGGTGCTGGGCTGGGGCTGTCGGCATCCAGAGACTTCCTTGGGGCTAGATGCAGGTTTCCACGGAGGCTTCATGCAACGTTGGCTGGAAACCTAAGTTTCTTGTCTGAATGTGTTTAATCTTTGCCTGAATGTGTTTAATCTTTGCTGCTGCTTCCTTAAGAATGAGTGTTCAAAGGAAAAGACCATGGAAGAACTTGCTATGTCTTTTATAGTCAAGTCTTGAAAGTCTTAGACTTTCTCTTCTGCCACCTTCTATTTGTTAGAAATGAGTATAGAGTGATAGCGCTACGGGTTGGGCACTTGTTTTACATGTGGCTGGCTGGGATTTGATCGCTAGGACCCTATATGGTCCCCTGAGCCTATCAGAGGTAATCCCTGAGCTCAGAGTCAGGAGTAAGCCCTGAGTATCCCCAGGTGTGGCCCCCAAACAAACAAATAAATGAGCACCTCGGTTTAGCCCATATTGGAGGCAGAGGGGTAAAGGGCCACCCCTTGAAGGGGGAAAGTACTAAAGACATTTTAAAGACTTACTCCCTTGATTTTCTCACATTGTGATGGGGTAGCCATAAACAACAAACTGGATTCAAATATTTGGTCTCTTGTTAGGAAATGGACAGATGAACAGTTCTCTCTCAATGTTGGGGTAGTTCATACAAATTTTCAACCTCCCAACCTAACCAAATGGGTCTAGACTCTTAAAACAATGGAGGGAAGTTGGGTCTGAGAGAGCCAGATTTCTGCTTTCAGCTTTTATTTTATTTGGGTTTACTCAAGGTTTACTCCTGGTTCTGTGCTTAGGGGTCACTCCCAACTGGGCTTAGGGGACCATATGTGGTGCTGGGGATTGAATCTGGGCTGGCTACATGCAAGATAAGCACCTTACCCATTGTACTGTCTCTCTAGCCCTGTTTTCAGCTTTAAAAATAATAATGGGAAAAAATAACAACATTGCCCCCTGTCCCCTTAGTGGTTATGCAGTAGCTATGAGGGAAGTTGTCTCTGGGCATGCCCTGAGAGTGGACATTAATAACAGGTTCTGAACAAGTGTTTGGCTGCTCGTCTGAAAGGTAGGTCCCACCCAGGTAGCAGATGGTGAGATCTGGGTAAGAAGTTGGTTGGGTCTATTCTGCTGCTCATTGGCAAAAACCAGTCACAGATGGTGAGTGAGGCTCTGAGTAGACGCTAGTCTTGGGACCAAGTGCCAACATCTCCTCTGAGCTCATCCGCAGCCCCCCCTGGGAGAGATGTGCAGAATCCACTGGCAGAATTCTATGCTTGGCTTTCAAAAGCAGAGACCATGGTGCTTCTGGCTGCTTGGTGGCACGCAGTGAACAAACTGAGGAAGAGAGCGCTTGGTAACAGATGGAGAGACTATGAGTACAGAGAGTAACTGTCAGGCCATCGAGTGAAGCGCCATGCCACAGAGACAGATGGCAAGGAGGGTCCCCCTTCTGTGAGGGCTCACCGCCTTTCATTATTCATCCTGCCTGGGCCCATTTCTAGGTCGGCCTCTTCAGGAGCTTTTATTTCCAAATAATCTTAATGTAGAAGTCAATTCTAAGTATCCCGTGCTTTCGTCCAGGCCAAGAGTGCTTCGTAAACATCTGCATGACCTTACATCTGAAGGTACCTCACTGCGGAGGTGCAGGCCAGTGAGGCAGTCATAGACTCAGAGAACTTCTAAAGCAGCATTGGAGAGAAGAGGTCTAAAAAGGAGACAGTCAATTCCTGCCATTCAGAATGCAGTGCCAGGGGCACAGGGAGGTGGCTCAGGGCTATGGTGCAGGTCTGACCTGTGTGAGGCCTTGGGTTTGACACCTGGAACCAGCATTAAAGTGATCATGCGGCCCTGCACAGACAGCAACAAAGAAGAGAACGGTGCAAGCTCCAAGAAGGTGGGAAACAGGAAATACTCAGATTCATGCTTCAAGCTTTCAACTGACAACATACATCACTAGGTGGGTGGGACCTGCTGTTAATGATTCTGTTCTGGCCCTTTCCCTGCTGGGTTCCTCCACCCTAAGCAAGTCTGTGGCACCAAAGGGACTTAGTCATCTGGAACTGACTTTATTCCTTCAGTTCTAAATCCCAAGTACCCAGAAGCCAGAATTCCCTGCTCAAACGGTCTTCAGACAACGTTCGGGGCATGTAGGAGCTTCTCCCCTACACGCTGAGCTCCGTACTGTTATCCATGGAGCAACCCAGAATTGACTGTGTTGTAAAGGGGAAAATGAGATTAGGGCCTGGCCACGTTAGGGTGACGATGGACCGAGTGGTGCCTCTGATACAGGGTAAAGGCGTCTGTGGGAAGCAAGAGGGGGGAGGGCTGCTGGCCGTGGGCTTCTTCTGCCTCACTCCAGCAGAAAACTGAGGAGTTCCAGAACTCCAAGTTCAAATGAGATCTTCCAAGTTGTCAAGTTAAAAAAAAGAAAAACCAAAAGATTATCACTTCCATTTCGCGGTTGGTTTCATAACCTTTAAGCATTAGACATGCAGGCCCACAAGTGGAGGCTTGTTGAAGACCCTAAAATGTGTGACTTCTGTCTCCCAGCTGAACACAAGCTGAATCAGGTTGGGGTCTTTTTTAAAAACAAATTCCTGTCTGGGGGCCACCCAGCAGAGGTTGGGGTTGGTTTTGGTTCTGCACTCACTCAGGGACCATTCCTGGTGATACTTAGAGACCATACGCAGTGCCAGGGATCAAGCCTGGGTCAGCTGCATGCAAGGAAGTGCCTTAGCCTGCACTACCTCCCACGCCCCTGGACCTTCTTTCGAGTTGGCTCCTCTCTAATCTGCCACATCTGCAGGAATTGCCCATCCTCCAAGCTGCTCTAGGGAAAGCCACACCCAGGTACCACTTACGCTTCCTCTGTGCTCAGGTTCACCCCCGTTGCCTGCCTTTGCTTCAGCCCTACATGACTATGGCCCAATCTGTCAATTTAAGACCCGGGTTCGGGGACTGGATAGATAGTACAGTGTGTAGGTCATTGGCCTGGCATGCCGCCGATCTGGGTTTATTCCCTGCAACCATATGTGGTCTCCTGAACCCTGCCCAGAACGATCCCTGAACACTGCTGGGAATAGCCTAAATATCACTACATGTCACTTGAATGCGTTATTCTCGATTTGCTCGGCGGGCGCCAGTAACATTTCCATTGGACCCTATCCGTGCAAGTGCCCGCATCTGGTTGATTCAGGATAGAAGAGCCTCAACCGTTCCTCAGGGTCTTAACAAGGAAGTCTGACCATCTTGTAGGTGGGCGGCCGCGTGATCTTTGACATCCCGTGGGATCCGAGTCGGTAGCGGCTCTAGTCCAGCGGTTGTCTCAAATCGCGTCATGTCCGCCCATCTGATTTTCGATGCCTTGGCGACGGGACGCTCCCTGTTCTGGATGCGACGGAGGTCGGGCTCCGTTCCTTCTCTCACTTGAGTGAGGCGTGATTTCCAAGCCTAAATACCTGTCTCACTGTCTTCCCGTTCATCATCGATTGGTCGGCGGGCCCGGTACTCCCATATGTCCTGTCCTAGTAGAGCCGGGCCCGCCGCTCGGCTTTTATTTTTTTTGATTTGTTCGGTTTTGAAATGCCAAATACCAGTAACAAATACAAATAAATAAATTTAAAAAACCCAGTTTCCTATTTATATTTCATCCCTACGGACTTTTCCAACAGTTTTGGACTGAGGCACTCACTGGAACCCAAAGGGGCAACTGACAACTGAACAAGACCATTGATTTTATTATGCGGGAGTAGCCAGAAGGGAATGCGACGCCAATTTAAAATAGTTTTCAAGGGGCCGGAGCGATAGCACAGCGGGAAGGGCGTTTGCCTTGCACGTGACCAACCAGGATTTGATTCCCAGCATCCCATATGGTCCCCTGAGCACTGCCAGGAGTAATTCCTTAGCAAAGAGCCAGGAGTAACCCCTGAGCATCGCTGGGTGTGACCCAAAAAGTCAATAAACAAACAAGTAAATAGATAAATAAATAAAACAGTTTTCAAACCAAGAAAGGCAATCAGAAAAAACCCAATCAAGAACAATTTTGCAACGGTGTATCTCACAGTGATTCAACAACAACAACAACAAAAAAAAAAACTAAAAAAAACCTCACAAGAGCAGCTACAAAGCGGGAGAGGGGTAAGTAGATACCAAAGGAAGAGAGAGACGGTGGGCTTTGTGCCAAGGCTACAGTCTCTAGAAAGATGCGCCGAACTAGACCACAGTCTGTTAGGAAGGAGGCTTCCCTGACCCTGTTAGGTGAGCAAACCAGCAAGAGCCTGGTTCAATGAGCCACAGGGCCTTCCGTGATGCTGGAAGCTGTGGAAAGTGACCGAGGGCCCGTCATCACCCGCCATCCGGCCTTGGGAAGAAGATGGGGCACGCTCAGCTCTGCAGCCTTGAAAAGAAAGTTTCACTGCCCCTCCTGTTGTTTCTAGATAACAATCTAGAAACCGCTCAGGTGTGGGTAGGGCATACTGACGTTTAGAACATCCCGGGATGTATCAATACAACCTGTTTGTTCAACTTTAGTGATGTCTTTCTTTGAATCATGTTCTTCTTTGAATTTAAGTTTTCCAGGTTATGACACAAATAGTGGCTATATAATCCACAGCTCCCCCTTACTCTGGTCCTGTGCGCCTAAAGCTTGACCCCAGATAACTGGTTTAATAAACTCCACTGGCGTTGGCATTGCTGGCTGGATTCTTTGTGTTTCCTAAGGACTTGCAACTCCGGACCCTCACAACCCCAGATAGACAGGGTCGTGCCTGAGAGAGCGTCTCATGAAACGGGAGCCAGGAAAGGCTGCGATTCAGAGAACAGGTGTAGGGGCTAACCTCAAGGAGATGAAAGATGCTTCAAAGGGGTAAAGGAGGTGGTTGGGGCGATAGAGAGAGGCCCAGGGCAGGGTTGCTCACAGGCGGTGGGCCCAGGTTTAGAGCTGGGCTGTCTCAACAGAGCCGAGACTTTCCTGGGGTGCGCCCAGGAGTCTGTCCTTAAACAAACGCTGCTCCATCCTCCGCTCACCTTGAGGCGGGGTCGCCCCTTCGCTGGGATTCCAGAGAGGGGCTTTCCATCTGATGCTAGAATGGGTCGTGTCGGTGGCTCGGGGACAGCCACTTTACTCCTGGAAGATCCAGCAGAAACAAACGCAAGAATCACAGGAGTCCTTTGTCAGCAGACTGTCTCGAGTTGGAGTTTGGGGACACCAGGCAGCGCCCCAAACGCACCTTGCAGGAGCTGGAAAGCGGGGAGAGCCCAGCTGGGGAGGCAGGCTCAGCCCCGGGACTGAGGTCAAGGGGCCCCGCCAAGAGGGAAGGAGCAAACCTCTGCGCTCCTCGGGCCGCGCTGGAACCAAGGGAGACGCTGCCTCGGCTCGCACCGGCTTGTTCCCTAAATCAGGAGCATCGCCCTCACGCTAGAGTCCCGCTCCGCCAGCTGCGGTGAGAAAGTCCACAACCTCTGGCCACTTAAGGTCACACCACTCCCCTTTCCCCTAGGCTATTGATCAGGGGCGGAGCCAACCACCTCGCCTCTTTTCCAATTGGTCCGAACAGACCCGAGTCCCGCCCCGCGCGCCGCGGCTGACAGGCTGCCGCGGGTGTCACTCGAGCCGCGCCTGCCGCGCCCACCCGCCGTGACCCCGCCCCCGCCGTGGCTGGATCTCGCGGGAAGAGCGGCGGCTCGGCTGTGGCTCGGGCTCCCGGCGGCGCGCGGAGCGGGCTCCTCTGCTCGTAGCGGCGCCTCGTCGGCGACAGCTCGCGAGCGGCCGCCGCAGGCCTGGGCCGCCGCTTCCCCGCCGCCTGCGTCTTCCTCGGGGTCCGGGCTCCGTCGCCGCCGGCGCTGCCCAGGTGAGGACGGACGCCGGGGCGCGCCCCCGCCGAGGGCGATCGCGGAGCCGAGAGGCTGCAGCCCCCGGCAGGTCGCTCCCTCCGGGGGCGCGGGAGGGGGCGCGGCTGTGGGTGCGGGCGAGGGGTGCTGTAGCGGGTCCCGCGCTCCGCGGGGTGAGGGGGCGTTTCACGGAGGGTCCCGGAGCTCTTCCGGCTTGGGGTGGGGGGTGGCGAGGGGCTTTGGGGTCTGCCAGCTCCAGAGAGGGGTTTCTCAGAACCCCGAGGGAGTGGAGCGGGGACTGGGGCTGGGGTCCTCTGGCGGGGTCCCGGGGCTCTTCGGTGGTGGCTGGGGGGCCATCGGGTGCAGTTTAGCAAGGTCTGGGGTCTCGATCTTTGGGGTCTGTCGGGAGTGGGCGTCGGTTTGGCATTCGCGGGGCGCATTGGGGGTCTGGGGGTGTGGAAGGGACCGTTGGTCGGGGGTCTCGGGACGGGAGCGCGGGGGCTGCAGCAGCCGGGGTCTGCGTGTGCGTCGCTGGGCTTTGGGGCCCCGCGCTCGGGTCCCGTCCGGGGTCCGCGCGGGCGAGCGGGTCCCCCGAGATCCGGAGCCGCGGAGGGCGCGGCTGGGGTGGGGCGGCGCCGGCGTGGCCCCGGGAGCCGGGCGACGTGGTGGGCTCGTCCTGCAGCGCCTGTCTCGGCCCCCGGATCCCGGCCGTGGGATGGGGGCTGGTCCGCCCACCTGGAGCCCGAGGGCGCGGCCCCGCGGGTGCGTCCACACCGGCGACTCGCGTTCGCACCCGCTTCCCGGGCGCTGGCTCGGCTCGCTCGTCCCGCCCCGCGCTCAGGTGGGCGAATGCAGCAGGTAGGGTCGGCGGAGTTGGGCGCTGGCGTCTCTCTGTGCCTTGCGCGGAGCGTTTTGTCCAAACGACACGCTGGGAATTCGGAGCCCCAAAGCCCGAGGTCCCGCAGGGGGGTCTTGAGGCGGGGAGAGCCCGCGAGCGGAGACCCCTGCACGGATTCGCTGCAGAGCTCGACCCCCGGGGGTCCTCCCGCAGAGTTCTTGGGAGCGAGCCCAGACTCTGAAATTCAAAGAAAATAACCTTCGTTTGCGAGAATGCGCGGGGCACGTGTGTGTGTGTGATTTAAATGCAAGGTCGGGGGGCTGGGGGGGAGGGTGCAGAGCTATAGTCCAGCGGGGAGGGCGTTTGCCTTGCACATGGCCGACCCGGGTTCGATCCCCAGCATCCCATATGGTCCCCTGAGCACTGCCAGGAGTAATTCCTGAGTGCAAAGCCAGGAGTGACCCCTGAGCATTGATTGCCAGGTGTGACCCAGAAAAGCAAAAAAAACAAAAAAAAAATCTTAAAAAATCTAAGGTCGGGCCGTCTCATCTACCCATCCACTTACCCACCCACTCACCCATCCATCCACCCATCTATCCGTCCACCCACCCACCCATCCGTCCATCCATCCATCCATCCGTCCCCCTCGGCAGCTATTGACTCTGCAGGCCTGTAAATAACATCTGATGTAGCAGGTAGTTGAAATAGCCTGTAAATGTGGGTAAACAGTTTGGATATGCCAAAGCAAAGAATTCTGGCTGCTTTTAGCCTTTTTCCTTAGTGGCAATTTGGAAAAAAAAAATAACGTTCCTTTTGCTCTTGCAACCAGAAAAAATTAGGGTTAATAGATTTAATTCCTGAGCTTCGCAATCATTTTAAAAAGAAAACAAGGACTTTTGCATGTGTACATGCTCTAGTATTTGGCTTTGCTTTAATTAATTATGCAGACCAAAAGGACTTACTGTTCCCAGGAGTCATCAGTAGGGCAGTTACTTGGTGGGGATCACAGCCAGTAAGCTCGAAGCAGAACTTTTGCTTTTCTCATCATCTTTGAAAGATGAATAGAGAATTAAACAGATTCCAGTAACTTTATTAAAAAAGTGTTCTTTTTTTTTTTCCTTTCTGTGTATGTGTCAGGAAGGGGCGCAGCCAGCAGAGCTCAGGGCTTAGTCTTGGCTCTGCGCTCAGGGATCACTCCTCATGGGGCACGCCAGGACTCCTGGCTTCTAGGGGCTAGAACTCGGGTCAGCCTGGCAAAGCCAGTGCCCCACCCTCTGTAGTGTTGCTCCACCCTCACCCCACACAATTGATGTCTAAGGAATCACACTGATTAGTCGGTATACTTGGTATCTGCTGGGTTCCATCAGACTGGAGATAGGATGATTTTAGCTCTCAGTCTGAGAAAGAAAAACAATACATTAAATACAGTAACTAATACCAGAAGCTGAGCAAAGTAGTGATCTACCTTCTAAATCGTCAAATAAAGATTAAATGACAGTTTGGATGTTTAATATAATCTTGTATCTGCTCATTTAGAGTGCAAAGCCAGGAGTGACCCCTGAGCATTGAAGGTATTAAGAAGTTTGTAAGGATGTACATGAAACGGTGTTGGGGGAATTCATCAAAAACAGTTGCAGAAGGATGGGAAAAGTGCTGTTTCGTATTGAGTATTTCTGTGACAGATATTACTTTAAGTGTTTATTAGAAGCGTATGGCCACTGTAGATTCGTGATGTGTACAGTCATTATAAGACTTTTGCCATTGCTGCTTTCAGTTGCATGCACTAGTGAAGGAGAGGTGTTTCAAGAAAATCATTGGGGTGGTGGGTTGGGTAGCATAACAAAATAAAAAGATGGAGGCCAAAGTGAAGCATTAAAACCTGTAAGGCGTTGGATACTTATTTTTGGGGGGGGAGCAGAACCTGCCAGTGCTCTGGCTCTGAACTCAGGGCACTCATGGGATGCTGGGGATCAAACCCAGGTGGGCCCCTGACAGCAAACATCCTGCCTCTGTACTGCGTGACTTCAGCCTCATGGCGTTGGGTATTTACTAATGTAAGAGTAAATCAATCTGGTGGTCAGGGCGCATTGGTGGTGGGGCTGGAGTTGGAATATTGAATACCTGAAACAGCTGTACTGTGACAGCTTTGTAAATCACGGAATTTAAATAAAGTTTAAAAAGTTAAAATTAAAAAAGAGTCAGTCAATCTTTGGCATTTCCTCTTCCTAATTTGCTGTCTGTGTTTGAGAAAATAAAGCGCTTAGACACTCCGGAGATAACAGGCCGCTGTGGTGTGGGCAGAGCTGTTCTCCCGAGGCACAGCCTTCGGGAAGTGTCTTTGTCATTGTTTAAACATCTGGTACCTATTCTTTTCTTGGAAAGCACATGCAGTCGAAATTTTGTAGTCCTCTTATTAGAGGGCTCAAAAATAACAACATACCTGAGCGTTTGTTGAATTGCTTGAAATTCAGGAGTCATACACGGGATGTCCGAAAAGTGATTTCTAGAGAATCGTAAGCCAGAGGCTCCAGTCATCACTTCACTACTCACTGCTCCACCTTGGCTGTTTGCTCAGGGCCTCAGTTTCCATATGTAGATGATTAAAGCCCGAGAAAGCCCTACCTATGACCGAGGTAGACTCCGATTTTAAGCGTCTCCTGCATTGGTGTGTGTGTGTACAAACGGGGAGAGATGGCATAGGAGAGCCTTCTCTGGAGATAACTAGTTTCATGGAGTTCTTGTGTATCGTGGCTGGTCTTATGGGGTGGGGGTTTGGGTCATACCTGGCTCTGGGCTTATGGGTCGCCCCTGGTGGTTTTCCCGGAGTGTAAGGCAGGTCTTACTGTAGCTCTCCAGCCTTCTTTGTCCTGTTAAAGGTGTGTAGGAAATACTGAAGGTTAGAATATACATTTATGAAGATAAGTTATTTCCTCTGGTAATTTAACTTTGACTGTTAAACATTTTCATTTCTGAAACAAAGCCTGTGGTGATGCACTGCCCTTATTTAACTCTGGCTGGAGAATGGGGCCCTGGTGGTTGACCCCTTTAATCCTCCTATGCGTTGCTGCCACGGTGAGTGTGCAAATCTAAAATGCAAATCTCTTCAGTGCCTGTTTCTTAAAACCCATACTTGTCCCTGCCTCTTTGCCAATACAAGGCCCTTTGTCACCTGACATAGTCCCTGCGTTTTCCCGTCATGAATCTCCAGCTTCAGATGGACTCACACCGTCACTTCACTGAAGCAGCCGTACTGTTTCCTGACGCCAGTCCTGTCCTGCCTCGATGACTCCTGTCAGGCTGACAAGGCCGAGTCTTAATTCAGGTATTGCCTGTCTTTTCACTCTGCTCTGGGCCTCCCTGCCTTCCTCTACTGGAATAGTCACTCTCTGTGTCTTGTTCAGTCATTCCCTTATAATTGCTGACATGCTGTTATTTATGCCTGTCTTCTCCTGAATTTAAAGGTAAATTTTGGGGGCCAGCTGGAGCGATAGTAGCGGTGAGTCGGGCATTTACTATGTACGCAGCCAAACCAGGTTCAATCTCCGGCATCCCATATGGTCCCCTGAGCACCATCAGGAGTAATTACTGAGTGCAGAGCTAGGAGTAATCCTTGAGCATCGCCAGGTGTGAGCCAAAAAAGAGAAAAAAAAATTCCTTTTGTCTTAGGAATTTTTGAATCTCTTACTTATTTTACAGAGTTGGCTCTGATGATGTTTGAATTCACAGTGCCAAGATGGACGTCCTCATTAGTGTCTAAACCCAAATTTTTACCTTGTCCTACTTTTCTAAAAATTGGGGCTTTTAAGTTAAAGCTTAATGCTCTCATTCTTGTCCCAATCTGTGACCATAAATTTATACTAGAACTTTATTTATCCTCATATTTAGTTAAGAAATGAGACTTCAGGCCCTTCAAGAGGAAATAAAAAGTTACTCTGATAACTTTGTGGAAGGTTTTGCAGAATTTTGAGGCAACTAACTCCTAATCTCTGTATCCTTATGGCATAGTTTGAATAGTTTAAATCTTAGGTACAGCAATTTGGGAGGTGCTTTATCTTGACTGATTTCTGCACGGGAAATGACTCTTTCCAAGGTATGTGGCCTTTACATGGACTTCTCAAGTGTTTGAATTATGTTGCCTTAAACTTGCAAAGCAGAGTTTGCGGATTCCATAATTTGCTCAGTTCTACTAAGAAATAAACCACATCTGGGGCCAGATATTCCAGATTCTTGCTTTTCCCAGATGCTACACTGCATTCTGAACAGTAGAAGTGCTCCTTCTCCACAGGGAAAATAATTAGTAGATACTTATTCACTTCATAAGTCATATAAAGATAAAGGTTGCAAGGCTTATTCGGGCAGGATTCTCCTCCTCACTCCCACCCTTGCCCCAGAGGGTAGAAAATCCATGATTGATTGGGCTTCAGAGCCGTTTCAGTCCCCCTGTTTCGTCTGTGAGGAGGTGGGAAGTAGCCGCATGACCTGCCCGAGGCCACACAGCCACTTGGTAAAAGATTTTCTTTGCTAAAGTCCTTTTGAATTTTGGTTGTTTCAAACTATTTCTGAAAGGACTGTCAGGTGCCAGATTTAGCTTCCAAAAAGAAAAAAAAAAGCCTAGACAGGCTTTTAGAAAAGTGATGGTGAGGATCTCAGCGTCTTAAATGGCTCAGAGAAAATCCTGACTTTGGATCATGCGCGGAGACGCCTCAGTGCCTTTACTCTCTTACCTCCCTGGTCTTGTTTTTTCCTTCCTCTTTCATTCTTTTTTTCTCTTTAAAATAATCTGTTATTGTTGAGAATGAAGCTGAGTGGCTGAGTCTACACCTCTCGTGTCCTTGACCCTGGCTTCCGTACTGCCCCCAATAAAGAACTTCTATCCACAACTTGTTAACTGTTTTGTTTCATCAAGTTATTACACTTACGCTTTACCAGTATTGATTTAAGCACCAGCCACGGACCAGCTAATCATGGATCCAGGAGAGCATAAAAACTAGTCTCCTGCTGAGTGGGGTTGGTTTGATGGGGATTGGGATGCACGAGCTTTATTTGAGAGGCCGCCTGGCGACGCCATCGCAGTGTGGTTAGAAAACGCCCCAGGTGTGGCAGTGCTCGGGCTCTGAGGGGCACCAAGTGTGCCCTGGGCCAGTGGCTGCAGAAATCGTTACAAGGGTTTGACTTAAGCTAGTGTTTAAATGAGGAGCTGGAGTGATGAGAAGAGGAAGAAGAGACTGGGGAAGAACCTGTCTCTGTCCACCTCTGCCCACTGTGCTCAGCCCCCGTGGCCTCGTGTTGTTCTCCAAGGCCGGGAACATGCTCTTCCAGATAGTTTCTTCCTCTTTTCAGGTCTGTGGGATCTTTGCTGGCCCCCAGCTTAAGATGACGTCTGCCCTACACATACGCTTCCTGGTTCTCTTCCTTCTGTGGGACCTGGGCCCTGGGCTTGAGGGTGGGGGTGTGGGTGTGGGTGGATGTGGGCTTGAAGGTGGGGGGTGTGGGCTGAGGGGGTGGGTTTGAGGGGGTGTGGGTTTGAGGGTGGGGGGGTGGATGGGGTGGGGTTTTATTGTTGTTCAGCAAAGTATATTCTTTTTTTCTTTTTAATTGAATCACCATGAAATAGATCATTACAAAGCTGTTCATGATTGGGTATCAGTCATACAATGTTCCAACACTCCTCCCTCCACCAGTGCACATTTCCCACCACCAGTGTACCCCGTTTCCCTCCCACCCTCCTACCCCCCACAATCTGCTTCTGGCAGGCTCCACTTGTACTCTCTCTCTCTCTTTCTCTCTCTCTCTCTCTCTCTCTCTCTCTCTCTCTCTCTCCTCCTTTATCTCTCCTTTTGCACATATTGGCAAGCAATATTCTTACTGTCTTCTATAACAAGGTACATAAGTGCAGGGATTCTTAGCATTTTCTTCACTTCCTGGCACCAAAATGATACCTATTATTTTTTTAATAAGGAAATGAAACTTTGAGCCTAATCCATTTATCCATTTGAGTAATGTGTGTGTGTGTGTGTGTGTGTGTGTGTGTGTGTGTGGTCTAGTTTAGTTCCTTTGTGTGTACCATCAGTTCTCAGCGCTTTATTGAGCTTACCTTGGTTTCTTTGTTTATGAGTGGCCCCAGGTAGGGGCAGGTTTCTTCCTGACATCAGTTCTGTTGTCACTGACCCATGTGTCCGTTTCCATACCATGCTGCTGTCATTGCTACTGCTTGAAGGCAGGGAGCATGCCTCTGTCTTCTTTATCCTTTTTTCTCAGGATTGGGGGAGCATTGTTTGGGGAAGCAAAAATTATCTTTAATTTTATCTTTACTTTTTAAACCATTTTTATTGAGGTGCTGTTGTCTACAATGCTGTTAATTATACGCTTCATGCATGCGTTTTCCTAGCACCACACCGTCCCCCAGAAAACTTCCCAAGGACCCCCACCCCCACCCCCGATGTAAGCTTAGGACAGAATCTTCAGTTCTTGTCTTTAAGCGGGTTAAGTGACTCCCCTTCACCCCCCACTGGGAGATCAGAGACATATCCCTGGCCTTGTTCATTTTTCTTTTAAGAATTGAACAGCTATTGTTTTAGATATCAGGGATCAAACCCAGGGTTTGATGCAAACTGGGCGCCTGCTACTGAGCCATATTGTTAACGGTAAAAGTATTTTTAACAGATATTTAAAAGAACGCCACGCATTATCTTGTGAAGCAAATATCACTAAAAGAGCATTTTGCTGATTTTTAT
This sequence comes from Cryptotis parvus, assembly GCA_021461705.1. Taxonomy (NCBI): domain Eukaryota; kingdom Metazoa; phylum Chordata; class Mammalia; order Eulipotyphla; family Soricidae; genus Cryptotis; species Cryptotis parvus. The sequence goes on along the minus strand of JAJIBD010031894.1, from coordinate 100,950 downwards.
TTTATGGAGAAATGTTTTTGAATAACAGTCCTAGAATCGGTCCAGAATTCAGAGAGCCAGGTGGTTGTCCCAGAGGTAAGCATCGTCACCTCTCATAGAGGTTGCGTGTGTGCATGTGGAAATACGAGATATGCTACAGAGAATAAGTATTACATGCTGTCCAGTTCAGATGTAAAGTTGTGTACTAAATTGTAGTCTCAGAAATATAAAGGAGGGGCGGAGCCATAGCACAGTGGGGAGGGCGTTTGCCTTGCATGCAACTGACCCAGGTTCGATCCCTGGCATCCCATATGGTCCCCCGAGCACCGCCAGGCGTAATTCCTGAGTGCAGAGCCAGGAGTAGCCCCTGAGCATTGCCGGTGTGACCCAAAAAACAAAAAAAATTAAAAGGGTTTGGGCCGAATTGATAGAGTGGGAGGGCATCTGCCTTGTACGCGGCCAGCCAACGTTCCATCCCTCCCATTCCATCTGGTCTCCTGAACCCCGCCAGGAGCCATCCCCTGAGTACAGAGCCTGGAGTAAGCCCTGAGCACTGCCCGGTGTAGCGTAAAACCCAAAAATAAAAAAAAATAAAACAGGGCCTAAAAGTGATTAGTATCTGGCTGCTGGCCCAGAAGGCAGAAAAGCGGGATCTGGCGGCATTTGGCAATAATTTTCTATGAGACAGGTGACCTTAGCTCTTTTTATTATTGGGTCGATTCTTTAACAATGGGCCTCTGTTTCTAGTACCTTTGTAGCACTGTGCCACAGAAATGAAGGTCAGCTTTTTAAAATGAGAGCGTCGATACCTGAAAGGAGCTCTCTTAAAGTATAAAAGCTGTCTGGAAGTGTTTAGAAGATTCCTGACGGGAAAAATACGGAATATTCTAGGATTTCTCCCCTCCGCCCCAGATTTACTGACAGTTACTGTCTTGGCAGTTTTCCTGAGACTTTGTTGCTAACAGTGAAAGTTTGAGCTTGAATCATTGGAAATAGCATTTGTTTTTCTAAAGTTGCATTTGCTTAGTTTATGAACAGTTGAGGTATGATAGTAGTAACGATTCCTAGAATATGCTTTCAAAGAAGTTTTATTTTTAAAAAACAGGGGGCCTTGCAGGGGTGCCTGGACCATTCCTGAGGGTCTTTGGGTCCACCGGACAGGCCTGACAGCGCAGGGTCAGCCAGGTGGGTGCCTGTGGCCGGACTGTGGAGAAGCTCCTCCCCCCCACACGTCCCCACCTCCTCCTCCTCCTCCACACCCTCCACCTCCTTCTCTCCCCTCCTCCTTCCCTTCCCTCTGCCCCTCTTTTTAAAGTACTAAAGCTGTTTTGGAAGTATTCAGAAGAATTCTTAAGGGAAAAAATAATAGGCTGGGTTCCATGTAGGGTGCGGGACCAAAGCTGGCATGCAGTGTCAAGGCCAGCGCTGCCCACTGTACCTCCTTTACCCTCATGGTTTGCACCGTGGGAGCCGGTATTTTTTAAATATTTTATTATACGACCGTGAGATATACAATTAGGGAGCTGGTAGTTTTAATTGGCTTCCACAGGGCTTTAATGTGGTAGGGAGAAGATTTTTTTGGTGGGGGAGATTTTTTTTTTTTTTTTTTTCCTTGTTTGTTTTAATTGTTTTTAATTGAATCACAGTGAGATACACAGTTACAAAGTTGTTCATAACTGGGTTTCAGTCATACAGTGTTCCATTACCGGTCCTTTACAGAGCACATTTCCCAACACCGAGTCCCCAGTTCCTCTTTCTATGGCAAAGTTTTCTCTCTCTCTCTCTCTCTCTCTCTCTCTCTCTCTCTCTCTCTCTCTCTCTCTCTCTCTCCCCCCCCTCCGGGTTTTCTTTAAGGTCCTTGTTTCCAAAAATGAAAGTTTGAGATGACTCTTGTTTACTGAATACTAGGTTTTGTCCCCTAAGATAAGTAGGGGTTTATGAAAGTTTTTATTCGCTGGAATTAAACTTCTTCCACTGAAGATTAATGATAAGGTTGAAAAGGTTGCTGGAGTTTAAAAAGCGCTAAAGTTTTTGACAGTTTATAGACTTTATTTGAGGATGTTTAAGATAGAAGTATCAGATATGGGCAAGCAAAGATCATCTTCATTTGAAAAAAATATATTACATTTTAGAATAGTTAATATGCGTTTATAGAATCAGGAAGTAATACAGGGAATTCCCTCTAATGAGCTCCCCAATGTTAGCATCTCATTTTGCTGTGATACGTTTAATGGGAACTCAAAAAGGCCTTCGCTGCAGCAGTGTGTACCATGTTGGGAAGCCAGTAAATGCTGCCGCAGGTAATGATAAACTGCTGAGCTGGCTTGTTCCTGAACGTGTCTCTGGATCATTGAGCACATGTGGTTCTGGTACTTGAGGAAGAAGACGCCACTTGAAGGCAACATTGCTTCAGTCTTGCCTCACCTCTTTCTCCAGGGTAACCACCAGGTATACCTGGCGCTGCTCTGGCTCTAGTGCATCTAGAATTACAGCCGTGGTAAATGGGATTTTAGGGGCCGGAGCCATAGCATGGTGCGGAGGGCATTTATCTTGCACGTGACGGACTCAGCTTTGATCCTCATCACCCCAGATGGTCTCCTGAGCACCCCCAGGAGGGATCCCTGAGCACAGACCCCGGAGTTAACCCTGAGCATTGCCAGGTGTGACCCCAAAAAACTACAAAACAATTTAACTTTGTGGCAGACATTGGACCAAAGACTTTGCCTTGATTACCTCCTTTATGGGGGCCGGGCGACAGCACAGCGGGGAGGGTGTTTGCCTTGCATGCGGCCCACTTGGGTTCAATCCCCCCATCCCATATGGTCCCCCCGAGCACCGCCAGGAGTAATTCCTGAGTGCAGAGCCAGGAGTAACCCCTGAGCATCACCGGGTGTGACCCAAAAAAGCAAAAAAAGAAAAAAAAGGAAAAAATGATTACCTCCTTTATTACTGTTTGCTGAGGAGGAAAGGGGCACCCAAGGTTACATGGGGAGCTTTCATGGTATCTTTGTAGACAAGATAGAGAAATGTAGGCTGAATAATTACTTATCTATTTAGGTGGATTTTAACTGTTTAAAAGGCCTTCTCCTAAGGGGGTGAATTATGAGCCGACGTTAAATTGGGCTGCACTTCATTCTTGGTGATTTGCCTCAGGCGTTGCCTTCCCTGTGCCCTGCTTAAGATGTTTATCAGTTCCTCCGAATGGTGAGGGAGTGCTGGTGTGTTATGAGACAAGAGGGGGTTTTCTCTCCTTTTATTTAGAATGACAGATTGTGTATAAGAAAATATTTTCTAGAAGAATTTATATCTGCTGTATCCATGTTTGAGAGGAACAAACTAGGTCACATACATCATTATTTTGAAAGCACCTACACAAGCGGCCTTGAGAGTTGGAGGCTACCGGCAGTGGGTGGGTTGGTTTCTTGCTATTTGGTTTTGTTTTTGTTTTTTTAGAGCAGGTACGTGGCTTGGTGCGGCCTCTTTGTCTGAAGTTGGTGAGTCAGGGCTTTATTATAACTGCCGGAGGCTGTGGTAACTGGGTGATCTTTCATTTTCTTCTTGATACAAATATTTGATTCAGTGAAACGCATATCTGTGGAAAAGAGGGATTAAACATGTCTTTTGCATCTCCAGACTGACAGAACTAGGTTGAAAGTTAGAAAAGGGAAATACTGGTTTCTAACAAAGATTTTTTAAAAAAGTTGAAGTGGAAGCAGAGACATTAGAGCTTGTGCTGAAGCAGAGTATCAACCAGGCTGTCTGTTGCAAAATAGAGGATAACTCAGGGCTGTCTGTTAGCAGAATAGAGGATAACCAGGCTGTCTGTTAGCAGAATAGAAGATTAATCCCAGGCTGTCTGTTAGCAGAATAGAGGATAACCAGGCTGTCTGTTAGCAGAATAGCCAGGAGTAACCAGGCTGTCTGTTAGCAGAATAGAGGATAACCAGGCTGTCTGTTAGCAGAATCAGAGGATAACCAGGCTGTCTGTTAGCAGAATAGAGGATAATAGGCTGTCTGTTAGCAGAATTGAGGATAACCAGGCTGTCTGTTAGCAGAATAGAGGATAACCAGGCTGTCTGTTAGCAGAATAGAGGATAACCAGGCTGTCTGTTGCAGAATAGAGGATAACCAGGCTGTTGTTGCAGAATAGAGGGATAAACCAGGCTGTCTGTTAGCAGAATAGAGGATAACCAGGCTGTCTGTTAGCAGAATAGAGGATAACCAGGCTGTCTGTTAGCAGAATAGAGGGATAACCAGGCTGTCTGTTAGCAGAATAGAGGATAACCAGGGCTGTCTGTTAGCAGAATAGAGGATAACCAGGCTGTCTGTTAGCAGAATAGAGGGATAACCAGGCTGTCTGTTAGCAGAATAGAGGATAACCAGGCTGTCTGTCTGTTAGCAGAATAGAGGATAACCAGGCTGTCTGTTAGCAGAATAGAGGATAACCAGGCTGTCTGTTAGCAGAATAGAGGATAACCAGGCTGTCTTTTAACACCCTTTCCCACTCCAACTTCTTTATTAGCTCTAAGTCCCTACAGTAAAAGTTTCTTGGGGGTTACATTTAATATCTTTTAGATATTTTTTTTTCTTTTGGGTCACACCTGGCAATGCTCAGGGGTTACTCCTGGCTCTGCACTCAGGAATTTCTCCTGGCGGTGCTCAGGGGACCATATGGGATGCCGGGGATCGAACCCAGGCCAGCACAGGCCAGCCGCGTGCAAGGCAACGCCCTACCCGCTGGGCTATCGCTCCGGCCCATCTTTTAGATATTTTAATTTTAATTTTTAAATTTTTATTATAACCCCACAGTTTACCTAGTTGTCCATAATGCACTTGTTTTTTTTTTTTTTTTTTTCTTTCTGGGTTACACCGGCAATGCCCAAAGGGTTACTCCTGGCTCTGCGCTCAGGAATTACTCCTGATGGTGTTCAGGGGACCATATGGGATGTCAGGGATGGAACCCAGGTCGGCAGTGAGAAAGGCAAACGCCCTACCTGCTGTGCTATCACTCCAGCCCCCCTTTTTTTTTCATAATGCACTTGTTTCAAGCATTAAATATTCCAACACCTGTTGGAGAGCTCTGGGTTCCCGACAAAACCCGGGAGCATGAGCACGGTCAGGGATCCCCTTCTGCCCCAGGGGATGGGTGGCTGGTAGATAGAGAAAGACGCTAGAATCTAGCAGAGTTTCAAAAGGCTTCACTCACACTTGTTCTAGTATACAATCCAACGATGGGAAACCCCCCAGACTTTAGGTTCCTGGCTGGGCCCCGGCCATGTGTAGGTTTAGAATCCTAGGCCAAGGTGGCTGCTACCACGTCTAAGGCCCAACAGGGAAGAGAACGGAGAGAAGAGAGGAGGCAGAGGGTGAAGAGGAAGAGAGGAAAGGGCACAGAAGGGAGCAGGCTTTGTATCTTTTCCGCCCTGACTGGCCCACGTCAAGGGATAGCAGTTAGGGTCAATTTCCCTCAGGTATGCTTTTTCCAGGACCTCACCTAATCCCGTTGAAATGTTAAGATTGCCCCAGACAAGGTCTGCCCGTGAAGTTTCCCTGCAGGCCCTATGCAGAGTGGGGGAAGGGCATGTGTCTGTACCAATGGATATTCTACAGCCAGGTATAGATTTCTCCAAGCCTTCACAAGATCCTTGTCTTTACTTCACAGTTTTGGATATTAGCCTTTAGACTTATCAGAGAGCCATGCTTACTTGCTTGCTTAGAGGCAAACAGCATTTCTCTCTGATCTAGTTATAACTAGATTATACTTAGAGATCCAACATAGCCAGGTAAAAATAGCAGTAAGATCTATCTAGTCCCATGATGATTGTGGTAGCATGAGAGAAAAATATTTATACCAGCTAATATAGAATACATGGTAAGATATACTGCCACATAGAGTCACAGATCCGAACTGTTTCCTGCCTCTGTCTACAGAGTGGCCTGCAGGAGGCAACTCCAGGCAAGGTGCAGAGGCTCTGGGCCACAGTGTCCTGCAACAAACACCAGTTCCACCACCAGCTTGCCCTTCCCTCCACCAGTGTCCCCAGATATCATACTATTACGTTTAGTATTAAATATTAGTGCAGACAACTAGGATTAGTTTATCTCTAAGTTATGCGATAATTCAAGATGGATTGTTTAAAATGTTTGTTTACAATCCAAAAGAAACTAGAATTTGGGGGCCAGAGAGAGTAGAACAGTACGGAAGGTGTTTGCCTTTGCATATGACCAACCCCAGTTTGATCCCTGGCACCGCATATGGTCCCCCAAGCCCACCGCCCCAGGAATGGTTCCTAAAGACAGAGTCATAAGAAAGCCTTGAACACTGCCGGATTTGTCCCTCCTCAAAATGAAACACAATAATCTAATAAAGGCTTGTTTTAGAATGTGAAAGGGGAAGTTGCTCATAAGCATGATGACACAAGGAACATCTTCCTCCGCTTCTGCTTGTCCCATTCGTCTAGAAAGACAGTGTCAAAAAGCCACAGGTTACTAACTTGTAAGCGGTTCACTTACAGAAAGCCAGGAGACGGCTCTGTGGTCTGTGCTGCCCACGTGAGCCTGGAAGTGTGATCCCGGCACACTGCGAGTTGCTGATCTCCGTCCTGGTAGTGCCGCAGCTTATTCCCGTGTCTGTCACCCCCCTTGCTACCAGTGACTTCCTACCACGTGCATCCACGTATGTGCAGACACCCCCCAGATGTGGAGCACTGTGGTTAGACCAAGACCACCAGACAGTACGTGCGGCGAGCACTGCAGTGACCCGACAAGCACTGCTGCCAGAATACGCAGGAGCGCCATAACTGAGATAGCATCACCCCGTGACCGGCCAGCCTAGCGTGACCACAGCCTCTGACCCTCCGAACAGCGTCAGCGGGAAGGGAAGTGGAGCAGGGAACCAAACCCAGGAGTGTGTGGTCAGGCTTCCACAGCGGTATGGAATCCATTCCCAAATTTCGTGTTATAAACTGATGGTTTATTTATTTTTTGATGGGTTATTTTTTAAAAATCCCTTGCCCCCAAATAGTTTTCTTTGCTGTCTTTTGAACAAACCAACCAGGAAACATTTTTGAAGTTGCTTTTCTGGCCTTTAAAAACATTTTTCATCTCTGAATACCTTCTCTGTAAGTCCTTTCAGAGATGAATTTTCTAGACGTCTTCTCCGACCAGTTTCTTAACATGTTCTGTTTCCTCTCCACCCTACACAAGTATATTTCTGCCTTTCCTGATGGTTGCTGCTAGATTATGTGCTAGTGTGTCATTTCCTAGTTGCTTACTGTGTAAGCTGCTGTTTCAAAAGAAAGTGGAATGGAAGGGATCAAAGTGGGCGAGCCCTGGGTTCTTGATTACAGGATGGAGAATGCCAAGGAAGGAGAGACTGGAGGTGGGGAGTAAGAAGTGTACGGGGGGTCCCAAGGCCTCCAACGTCAGGGGCCTCAACATGGGGGTGGTTTTGAGTTGTGGTATCTATATACATCAAAACCATTAGCGTCAACACTACTAATCATGGGACCAAATAATAGTAATTAAACCCCACATTGTGCCTATTAGGGAGGTGGGCTGGGGTGTGGGAAGGAACCTGGGGCCTTTGGTGGAGGGATATTGGGGGGCAGTGTTGGAACATTGTAAGCCTGAAATTCTGTAAATCACAGAATTCTGTAAGTCGCAGCTTTGTAAATCACAGTCTTACCTCCCCCTCCCCCCCCAAAAAAAAAAAAAGTACAATTATAAACCTGTTGAGGATCCTTGGTTGGAGCTTGAAAACTATTAAATGAAGGAAATTAAAAAGGTAAAGATTTAGTATATTATAGACCTCATTCCCATGACCTGATGGAATGGTTTAAGGCTCTTTATGTTCCTAGAGCAAGCAGATGCCCTTGGGCTCTACTAGCATGAGACAGGACATATGGAGATGTTACTGGGGCCCGCTCGAGCAAATCGATGATGAACAGGAAGACAGTGATACAGTGATACAGTGAAAGATTTAGTAGCAAAAATGGAAAAAGATTATGCAGAATTCTCATGGTTGATTTCTGCTTTTTATCTCTGATGTATCTTTTGTTTTCTTTCAGTGTGTTGTAAAACTGAACTGACTTTACCCTGTCATCCCTAAATTTTTTGGAGTTTGCCTGTAGTTATTTTGTTGACTTATGACAATTTATTTGACATTAGCGCTCAAAAATGGCAGATAAATTTAAAATACCCTATTTTTCCCAAAATGAAATATCTTACAAAGAAAAAATTGAGAGATGCCATTTTCAGATGTTAGATAAATGAAATCTCATTGTATGTAATCTTTGAGGCTGCTTATTTTTCACTCGTATAATGTCCTTGAGATCTACTCAAGTTGGTGGGTGTATTAATAGTTCCCTTTTATTTTTGAACAGTGTGGTGGGTTATTGGGTGTCGCATACTTGGTTTAATTTTTTAAGCGTTGATGGACATTTGGATATGTTTCAGTTTGGGGCTATTGTGAATACAGCTACCACGAACACTTGTGTAATTTTCTGTGTGAACATGAGTTTTCGTTTCTTTGGAGTAAATGTATGAGTTTAATTTTCTGGGTAAGTGCTTTTAAAAAAGTGTATTTTTACAAATTGCCAAAGCAATTTCCAAAGTGCTGTAGCAGTTTACTTTTCCATCAGTAGTGTACGAGGGGCTTAGTTTTTTTTTTCCAAACTGTTTGACATTAGTAATGTTTTTGTTTTGGGGCCACACCTGGCGACGCTTAGGGGTTACTCCATGCTCTGCATGCAGGGACCACTCTTGGCAGCGCTGGAGGGGCTATATGGGTGCTGGGCGTTGAGCCTGGGCTGGCCACATGCAAGGTAAGCGCCCACTGTGCTGTACTGCCCCTGTGGCCTAATATTTTTCTTGTTTGGGGCCACATGCAGCGGTGCCAGGGTTTCCTCCTGGCTCAGTGATCGGGGCTCACTCCTGGCGTTGCTCAAGGGACCATGTGGGTCAGCCCTAGCCACTGCGCTCTCTCTAGCCCCTGTTACTGTGCTTTTGGTTGTTGTTTTTTTTTCTTTCCTATTTCCCAGTAGGCATATAGTGGAATCTTACTATAATCTTACCACGGCTTTAATTTGTGTTTCTTCACAATTAATGGTTTGAACGTATCCATATTCATTTACCTCTTTGGTGAAATGTTTAGATCTTATTTTTTAACTAAATTTTGGTTTTACTGTTGGAAATTGAGTTTTTTTTATATGAGATATTATACCTTGTCAAAGACGTGGTTTTGCAAAAAGTTGTCTAGTTTATCTAAATTGTCAAGTTTATCGGCATAAAGTTATGTTTTTATTATCCTTTTAATACCTATAAAATCTGTAACGATGTCACTTTTTTCATTCCTGATGTTGGTTATGTCTTTTTCCTATCAATCTGGCTAAGGATATATCAGTTTTATTGTTCTTTCCAAAGAACCAGCTTTGGGGTTCATTGATTTTTCACTATTATTTCTATTTTCTGTTTCATTGATTTCAGCTTTGATCTTTATTATTTTCTTCTCCTTTCTGTGGAAGGTAGATACTTAGGTATTTCTCTGAGACCTTTCTTTTCCAAATTCAAGCATTTTCTGCTCTGAATTTCTCCAAGACTACTGCTTTCAGAGAATTTCAGAAATCCTCATATTGTGCTTTATTTTTTATTCTGTTAAAATACATCTAATTTACATCCCCTCTTTTTTCTCTACATGAATTGTTTTGAATGTGGTCTTTAAATTTCCAAATATTTGGGAATTTTCTTCGGGTCTTCCTGTGATTGATTTCTAATTTAATTACAGTGTACTCAGAGCACACTTTGTATAAGCTGCGTCAGATATAACATATTTGGCCTCCATATATAGGTTAGAATATGATCTCTCAGAAAGAGAGAGAGACGAGAGAGGGAGAGAGACAGAGAGAGGGAGGGAGAGAGAGAGAGAGAGAGAGAGAGCCAGCCTGCTATACAGGCAGGCTTGGGGAGGAGTAGGGGGAGGGAATCTGGGGACCTTCGTGGTGGGAAATGGGCACTGGTGGAGGGAGGCGTGCTGGAACATTTTATAACTGAAACCCAATCATGAGCTGCTTTGTAAATGTTTATCTCATGGTGCTATAATAAAATTTTTAAAAAATAGAACATGACCTCTCTTGAGAGTGTTGTGATCCTGGTGTTGAGTGTTTTGGAAGTTTCAGTCTGATCAAGTTCAGTTCTGCTGTATTCTGGCTCCCCCCCACTCCTCCCCTGCATTACTTTGGTTTTAAGAGAGAGGTACTGTAAGTAATTATCTAGTTCCTCCTGCGGTTTTACCAGTTTGTGATTCATGTATTATGCAATAGCGTTTCTGGGCTCAGACTCATTGAATGTGGTTACATTGTGCTCAGGGCCCCCTGAGACATCTAAGCAGTGACTGGGAGTCGTGGCTACTTGCATGCGGTGCCTTGGGCCTGCGGTATGCGGGACACAGGCCGGCTAGGCTCATTGAATTCTCCCTCCCTGAGAGTGTGGTTCCGTTTGGGGGCCACAGTCCGCAGCGCTCAGGGCTTCCACCCAGCTCTGCACTGAGAACATCCTGGTGCTGCTCTGAGGATGATGCAGGGTCCGAACTCCTGGGGAACTAACTGCACGCAAGGCGCGTTACCTTTCCGGCCCACAGGTGTAATTTTCACTGAAGGGTGTTCAATTTCTCACGGCTTTTCTTCATCAATTATGTGACTGCTTACCCTCGCCCTCCGTTAGGTACTGTTAAACAGCCCTTTCTATCCTGGGATAAATAACACTTGGTGCAGGAGGATGGGCTCGTTGAAAAGTGCTCCTTAGCGGCTTGTTTCACCTTGACTCTGCTTCTCTGCTTGCCTGTCCCCTCCCTGGGGCCCTGGTCTCTCTCGAGCACACACTTTTGCCTCACGTCTTTCTAAGCAAGTTTCAGTAGAAGGACCTGCCTTTGCCGCGCTACGCACACACACACACACACACACACACACACACACACTGCTCAGTTTGTTAGCATTGAAGATGTTTACATTCCTATTTATGTCTACTCTAGCTTTTGGGGGATGGTGTCATTTTACTTGGGTCAAGGTACTGCTGTCGTCTTGAATAGGAAACATTCTTCTTGGACGTTTCAGCCTTTGAGAGGTTTGATGTTAATTCTTTAATGGTTTCTTTGTTGAAAGGTTTTGATTCGTTTCTTGTTACAGTCTGTTCAGGGTGTTTCCTTTTGTCAGTTTTGATAGGTACTTTTGGTGACTTAGGAAGGTATGTTTTATAGTAATTTATTTCATCTAAGGTATCTAACTTGTTGGCATACAATTGTCCATGCATTCGTTTAAATAGGTCTGTAGTAGTGTTTATTTCTAATTAATTATTTGCATCTTTTCTATTTTTAGTTTAGCTAAGTTTGTCAATTTGTTTCCTTGTCAGGAACCAACTTTTAGTTTTTTGGAGTTTATTTATTTTTCTTTTATTTTATTTACTGTTTACCTCCATTGACTTCTGGGTTGTAGATTTTTGTGTTTTTCCTTTTTTAAAAGTACTTTTGTTAAAGCTGTGTCCTTGATTTTCATTAGCTTACTGGTTAGCTAGTGAATTGGAAGATTTTTTTTTTTTTTTTGAAACCCGGAACTATATAGTTTTTGGTGTTTTTTTTGTTTTGCTTTGTTTTTTTACTTTTTCGGTCACACCCGCGATGCTCAGGGGTTTTACTCCTGGCTCTGCACTCAGGAATTACCCCTCACAGTGCTCAGGGACCATATGGGATGCCGGAGATCGAACCCAGATTGGCTGTATGCAAGGAAAACGCCCTCCCCGCTGGACTATCGCTCTGGCCCCCAGTTTTTGTTTGAAAACATATGAAACCTGTAATTGTTTCCCTCTTAGACAGGACTGTGACTTATTTTAAAAATTATTCCTTTTCCTGTGAACAGTTAGTAATTAAGTATTAAGTGAATTCACCAAGTGAATATTTAGAGATTATTTTGCTAGGTTATTGGTATCCTTTTTAATTTAAATCAAAAACAAAACTGGGGCTGGAGCGATAGCCCAGCAGGTAGGGTGTTTGCCTTGCGCGTGGCGGCCCATGCCGGCCTGGGTTCGATCCCCGGCATCCCATATGGTCCCCCGAGCACCACGAGGAGTGATTTCTGAGTGCAGAGCCAGGAGTAACCCCTGAGCATCGCCGGGTGTGATCAAAAAAAAAAAAAAAAAAAAAGGAAAGGGAGGTTTCTTTATAGATATTTTTGGAACCCAAGCATTATAACCTGTTTTATGAATTTTTTTTAATTTTACTATATCGCCCTGAGATAGACCATCACAAAGCTGTCCATGATTGGGTTTCAACCATACAGTGTCCCAGCACCCCCACCTCCGCCCGTGCCCAGTCTCCCTCTTTCAGTATTCTGTTCTAGCTTATCATTACCATTTCCAACTGTTATTGGCAAAATGAGCTTAAAAAGGTAAGATGCAAATTTGTGCAAATTCGTTTCACTTCTATTTATGGTTCTCCAGACCACGTTCCGTGCAGCAAATCGCTTGGTCAGGAAAACCGGGGCTCAGGTCAGATAACTGACCTTCCTCCCCGACAGCCGCCCACGTGCCTCTGACGCAGTAACTGACCTTCCTCCCCGACAGCTGCCTGCGTGCCTCTGATGCAGTAACCGTGATGTGCCACCGTGCTCATGTTGTGGTCGAGGAGACACAACGCGGACACAGAAAATCTGCTCTGCAGTGGTAGAAGCGTGTCCTTAGAGAATCTGATAGTGGGTCCTGGCGCAGGCAGTCTCAGGGCCTACTCCTGGCCTTGTGCTTAGGGAACCATGTGGGATGCCAGGGATGAGAATGGGGTGGCTGCATGCAAGACAAACGCCCTCCTTGCTCTGCTCCAGCCCCAGAGCTATACTTTTAATTGGAGTGAAATGTGTTCTGGATTCATTCACTAAGTTTTTGAAAAGTGCTGGTTCAGTTAATACATTGTTAGAAAGCAATAAAGTTTCAAGCAACTTTATAAAGTGTTTAAGAGTCTGCTAAGGGGCCAGAGCAGTAGTCAGCAGGTAGCCCACTCGCCAGCACAGCGGTGACCTGGGCTCAATTTCCGGCGCGTCCTGTGGTCCCCAGCGCACCACCAGGAGTCATTCCCAAGTGCAGAGCCAGGAGTGAGCCCTGAGCAGTAACCCCAAACAAAGCCAAAGAAGTGTGTAAATCACTATTTTCCATTGACTTCTTTGATAATCCTTTACAGGTAGCAAGCCAGAAGAAAAGTACATACATAATTTTATGTTTAATATAGAGGTATTTAGAAATTTCCAAAATATCTTCCCATGTACCTTAATGACTCATATTCTAGGTTTTAGGTCTATAATTTGCCTACGGTTATGATCTCTTACATCAGTGTCCTTGGCCGTTGGACTCAGTCCTGTCATGACCAAAGCGGAAAGCATCCTGGCACGTGTTTGTCTGACTTCATCCCTTGTCTACTCTTCTAAATGTTCATTTGAATGAATATTTTTTAGGCTCCACTGGGTGTAAGTAATTGTACTAACTGCTCAGGATACTGAGGAGTGCTGGCTTTTAAAAGCATGTCGTTTTACAGGAGATTCAACAGAGATATGCAAACAACTTTGTACAGCATGTAGAACATTGCAAATGCCAAAAGAACAGGGCAAATATTTGCCTTGAAAGTTCAGAGTGATCAAAGTTTAAAAAGAGGGACCAAAGGGAAATATTTTCTTAAAAGATCGTTAGTATAATGATTAAACTAGTGCTAATCCAGTTCTGCATTAACCAGTAACTCAGTAAACCCATAAAATAAAGAAAGCTACGTGAGTTTTCAATGATCCTTTCAATATCCTCTTGAAACTGTAGAGAATTTGCTTTCCTTGAAGGAGAGCTCTGGTTTCTTCCATATATTAAGTCTTTATGTGGCAGCTTTATATGTCATGTGCTGTTGTAGAGCCTGAAATATATAAACAAGCGAAACAGACAGGATTCCTTCCTCGTAAAACGTAATTTTAGGTGGGACAATACAAAAGATAAGTAAATAAACAGCACAGAAGATAAGAAAGGAAAAACCAAGCAGGGCCCTGAGGGTGGGGAATGGGCAGAGCTGTCAAAGCCGAGGGAAGGTCCATGGGGAAAGTGACATTTACAGAGCAACTTGGAAGCAATTAGTGAGAGTCTGTGCAGCCGCTTCTAAAGCAGTCTGGGCCCTGGGGAATAGCAAATGCACGTCCCCGAGGCTGGGGCATGCCAGAGATATTTACATTTCAAGAAGCTCTTTTGGAGTGGACTAAAGGCTTAAAAGGATCAGTCGGAAAGGTGGTGATGGTGACTGTGGGTGATGGTAGAGCCAGAAGATTCCTGTGATGTCATTTAAAGATTGTAGCTTTTAGTCGAAGTAAGATTTTGTACAGGAAGACATTGGATGGGTCTGAGCAGAGTAGTGCTGTAATCGGACTTAACTTTCTCAGGAATCTGTCAGCTCTTGAGTGGAATGAAGGACAGGGTGGGAACAGGGCATATAAGCTGCCGGTGTCAGAAAGCAGCAAGGGGGCCGGCGGATAGCCCAGCGGGTAGGGGCGTTGCCTTGCCGCGCCCGCCTGTGCCGCCCGGGTTGAATCCGGCATCCCATATGGTCCCGAGTACCGCCAGGGTAATTCCTGAGTGCGAGTCAGGGTAACCCTGGCTCGCCGGGTGTGCCCAAAAAAAAAAAAAAAAAAAAAAAAATTGTGATACTCCTTGGGAGTTTAGGCTTAAATCTGCTTGATGTCTTTGTAACTGTATCCTTTATATATTAGACTTAGGATTTATCAGTGTTGCCTAATTCAGCATCCAGGGTTTTGTTGTTAATTGTTTTGTTTTTTTGGTTTTGTTTTGGTAAAACAGTGACTATCAACTCCACGGCCAAAATCCATCCAGCGTAGTTTAACATTCCAGGAGTGATCCTGAACTATTATTAGTGATACTTTTTTAAAAAATGCTTTTCTTTTGGGCCATACCCAGTGGTGCCCAGGGCGTCCTTCCGTTTCTTTGCTCAGCGGTCACTCCTGGTGGGGTTCATCAGCTTGTGACGGCAGGAGTTGGCCATGTGCAAGACAAGATTCCTCCCAATTGTGCTATTGCTCTGGCCCCTTAATAATGACTTTTGTTGCTTTTTCTCCATCATCTCCTGAATCAGGAGCTGCCATAGCTGTGGGGTCTGGGCGTGCAGAAACACTCTACTTCTCATGAACTGACCTCCAACTCCTTCAGGGTTATCCAAATCACAGAAAGACATTTTTTATTAAAAATGACAGTTGTTACCTCTTTTCCCCAGAGTTTTTTCTATCATTTATTTCATCTCTTACTTTACCTAGGCTGCTTACTAATTGAATATATTTCTTTAATCTTTCATAAAGTGCCCAGGGAGGTAGTGTGGGCTTTAAGGTCTTGCCTTGCATGTAGCCCACCCTGGTTTGATCTCCAGCCACCTGAGTCCTGCATGAGTGATCCCTGAGCACAGAGCCAGGAGTAAGTCCTGAGCGCTATGACTGTGACCCAAGAAGTCAAAAAGTGTAACAACCCCACCCTTTAAATCTTTCAACGCTTGATCACTTGACATCCCGTTACTCATCGATTTGCTCGAGCGGGTGCCAGTAACATTTCCATTTGACCTATCACGTGCCAGTGTAGCCCAATGACATCTGCTTGCTCCAGGAATACGAAGTGCCTCAAACTGTTCATTCAGGGTCTTGACAAAGAAGTCTGACTATCTTGTAGGTGGGCGGCCACGTGATCTTTTGCATCTTAAACATCCTTTGTAGTTCTTCTGCCAATATATTACATATTGCAATTAGCAATATATAATCCAAGCAGCCTTAAATGGCATAAATAATAGCCTTAAAAAGACACCATGGAAGTTTCTTAACGTCACACAATTGAACGTTCAGCGGCTCTGTATGTAGCCTTAAGATTAGGTGTCTGTATCATAATGTAGACCGTGGGCACGGTTGACCGTTCAGCAGCACTGTACGTGGCCTTAAGACTAGGTGTCTGTATCTTAGTGTGGACCGTGAGGATTCAGAGTCTTTCCTTTGTTCCACTCTGCTCTCCACGATGCCGGCTTCCTGCTGTCCCGCCAAGTCTTTCAGCGTTGTCCAAATCTCAGAGAGACATTTTGGAAAGTCAGGGCAACTTCTACTCGTTGCTGTGTGGTGGTTGCCAGGAAGAAACCATATGTTCTCCAAGGAGAAAAAAGCCTGGCTTCCCCTTAATAGCAAAAAACAAACTAACCAAAAGCTACCAGAAGATGCCTTGCTTTCTTGGCATGGTTCCTCCCTTGGAATCAGCTGCTGGCAGTGAGCGCTGGCTCACCCTTAGCCAGCTCTCTAGGTCGCACAGAGCTGTGGAGGCGACTGGAGCGCAGATCAGTGTCTGCTTCGGTGGCGCTACTCCGCGGACAGTCTTGCTTGTTTGTTTGTTCATTGACCTTCTGAGCCCTTGGTGGCTGCAGGCCTGGTCCCCAGCAGCCCTCCAGGGACCATGTGGTGCTAAGGGCTTGAGTCCATCCAGGGCCCCTGTACTGTCTCCCCTGGCCCCTGCTCCATGGCTTTAACATCCGGCATTTTTCTGTAGCATTTTCACAATGAATCAACCTGTGTTTCATCCTGTTTTATTGGTGTAATTGCCCATGTTCAGAGCATTATATCATGTCAAGCAGTACAGCAATTATCGAGGCGCCAATTCTTAAAAAAGAAAAGTGTTGGAGTGGTGAAAAGATTGGAGACCGTTGGCAAATTTGAATATCTGCTTGAAGCCAGACCAATAATTTTTAACCTCGCTCACCTCCCAGTAATTGACTTAGCTTCCATTTACATACTTTAGTGACTTGATTTGTATCGCATTCCTTTCTTGAAAAGTGGCCTGAAGCATCGTGATAAAGTCAGAGTGAGCTGAGGTTATGATTAAGTTTCTAATTGATTCTCATTTCAGTGCTTTCTGGTTGAGTGTGATCATGGACCAGCTGCTCCATCTCTCAGCCCGTCGGCTTCTGAATGGAGATAACACTAACCCACCTTCTCACCGGAGTGGTCTGGGGAATGCAGTAACATTGATGGGAAAGAAAGGAAAGTCTAGAGTAACCTAGCGTTGCGGGGGTGGGGAGGTGAACAGTTCTCAGGAACCCAGGGGCCACACAGTTCATTCTTGGCCGACAGACCAGGGGTTTAGTGCAAATGCCTAGGGGTGCCGGGCCACCCTAGAGGTGCTCAGTCACCTCCAGGGCTGCACCTGGTGATGTTTGCAGGGACCCTTTGGTCCTGAGATTAACCAGGTTGGAGGTATGCCAGGCATGTGCCCTAACCACTGGCTCCCCCAGCCCCTAAAGTCACATAATTTTTTTAATGGTCTTAGTTATTAAAAAGTAGAAATTAAAAGAAAGAAGTGAAAAACAGGGGATTCTAGGTTCAGAACATGAATAGTTGATCTTTCTGAACATTCAGGGTTTGTGCAGCTCTTGATAAATTGGATGCCTGGAGCTAGAGCGATAGTCTAGGGCTTAAGCCTTGCATTCAGGTGGCCCTGATTCTGTCCCTGGCACCACATGGTCCCCGGCACCGACTGCCACCTCCTCACCCCTACAGTGAAGCTAAAATCGCCCCTGAGCACCACCAGGTAGGCCCCAAAGCAAACAAGATTTTTGGTGTCAGGATAGTGCTGGCTTTGTGGAATGAATTCAATGTAGGCCTTTAGTTTTCTAGGTGTTTAATAGAGTGGGCACTATTTCAGCTCTGGGTCATCCTGGGGAGACAAGCTTGAGCTCCTGCTGCGCCCCCACCCACAGCTGCCACCACGCGGACATCATGCTTCACTCTCTTCCCTGCAGAGACACTGGTCCAAGGAAATTCCAGGTCCACAGAGCTGAGGCCTCCGGGACCTTCTTGGAGTGGGGGCGGTCAACCTCCCCCACCCCATACTTCAGGGAGTGCCAGCAACCATGTCCACGTCCGCACACAGCCTCTGTCACGTGAACGAGAGCCCAGCTGCAGCATCCACAGAAGAGGTGGAAGCCACTGAAACTCCAGGGCCGGTTTTACAGGTCCTGAAGTTCAAATTCCACAATACTGACAGCCCAGCAGGAGAAACACTCCGAATTAGAAGGGAGAGAAGAACAGAGCCAGAGCACATAGGGCCAGTGGTACAGTGGCTAAGGCTCTTGCCTTGCTCACAGCTGACTGGGTTTGATCATGGCATCAGGAGTGATTCCTGAGTGCAGAGCCAGGAGAAACCCTGAGCACTGCCAGGCGTGACCCTCAGAACAAAAACAAAGAAGGGAAAGTAGCATAGACGCCAACTAAGCTCAGTAAACAAAAATAGTGACACAGAAGGTGCTGCTGGCGACAGACACTCAGTAACCCTCAGGCCGTGACTTTAGTGACCATGGTGAGGTAGAACAATTTCCACAAATTTTATTTCACTGAAGTATTTTTTTGGTAATTCCATTAGTCATTTAGTCACAACAAGTATCACTTCACTTGTATCACTTGTCTTCCCATCGTTCATCGATTTGCTCAAGCGGGCTCCAGTAATGTCTCCATTCATTGGGAATGAGGTCCATTATTGTTGCTGTTTTTGGCATATCGAATACACACGGATAGCTTGCCAGGCTCTGCCGTGGCTCTGGGTTCATCCCAGGAGGCCCAGTCTTTTCCTGTGTCAGACCATCAACCATCCAGGGCCCACAGGGCAGAGCCCTAGGTGTAGACAACCTGTCTCCTGTCTGCCACTTGCTGACGAAGCTGGGCACTGCAGCCACACCTGCAACACCTTGAGGGGCAGGAAGTTATAACAAGTAATATAAAATAAATTGTTTTGAGACACACAGACTTGGGGCAGAGCTGCTACTGGCTCTCCCTGTGCCCAACCGCTCACGAGGCGCCCAGGAGGGATGGCGGGTTCTAGCCCTGGCCCACCACCCCAGCAGAGCCTTGCAACAAGCCAGATGACCCCCCCAATCCATGAGGGCCTCCATTTTCCACATCCGGACTTCTCTCTCATCAGAACTCCACCCAGCAGACCAGCCTATCACGGCCCAGCTCACACGTGCGGCCGCACAGTTCATCAATAAGTGCTGGATTTAGAGATGACTACAAGAGTATGCTACCCACACGGCAGAGCCTGGCAAGCTACCCGTGTCATATATGATATGCCAAATACCAGTAACAATTATAGACCGTCATTCCCATGACCTGATGGAATGATTTGAGGCTCTTTATGTTCCTGGAGCAAGCAGGTGCCCTTGGGCTCTACTTGCATGAGACAGGTCATATGGAGATGTTACTGGTGCCCGCTCGAGCAAATCAATGATGAACAGGAAGACAGTGATACAGTGATACAGTTTTGTTCCCAGCCAAGGGGCTGGGCTTGGGGGTAGGTGGGAAGCTGGGGACAGTGGTGTAAGGGTCACACTGGTGGTGGATTAGCGTTGGAACATTGAATACCTGAAACAACTGTTTTATGAACTCTTTGTGAACCACAGTGTTTAAATGAAGTTTATTAAAACTAATTGACACTATTTCAGCTTAAATTTTTATTATAATTTACCAGACAAATCAGTTGGACCTGGAGATTTCTTTTAGGGTCATTTTTTTAACATAATCACAATTTCTTTAAAACACCCTTGTCTTGGTTTCCCTCTTGTTGGTTTTTTTTTTTTTTTTTTTTTTTTGCTTTTTTGGGTCATACCCGGGATGCTCAGGGGTTTCTCCTGGCTCTGCACTCAGGAATCACTCCTGGCGGTGCTCAGGGGACCATATGGGATGTCGGGGATCAAACCCGGGCGGCACAGGCCGGCGCGTGCAAGGCAAACACCCTACCGCTGGCCTTTCGCTCCTGGCTCTGAGCTCAGGGATCACTCCTTTTGGGCTCGCGGGAATCAAACCTGGGCTGGCACTTTACCTCCTGTCCTATCCTCCCACTCCCGTATCTGTTTTCTTTTAACTCACACTAGATAGTTAGCTGTGAGGGGAAAGAAAGAAAGAAAAGGAAAGACCTGTGCAGAAAGAACCCAGCTTGAGAGGGCCAGCTGTTTGTTTCTCTTAAGCGCGAGCTTTGGTAACTCCTCCAAGGAATTGTCGCTTCCCCAGAGCTGTCAGGGTCATTGGCAAAGTTGTTCTTCACATCCCCTTACACTTTTTTTCTTTTGCTTTTTGGGTTACACCTGGCAATGCTCAGGAGTTACTCCTGACTCTGCACTCAGGAATTACTCCTGTCGGGGCTCAGGGGAACCATATGGGATGCTGAGGATTGAACCCAGGTCAGCGGCGTGCAAGGCAACCGCCCTCTCTGCTGTGCTGTTGCTCTGGCTCCCCCTTACGCTTTTTTTTTTTGGGTCACACCCGGCAATGCTCAGGGGTTGCTTCTGGCTCTGCACTCAGGAATTACTCCTGGTGGTGCTCGGGGGACCATATGGGATGCCGGGATCGAACCTGGGCCGGCACAAGCTGGCCTCATGCAAGGCAAACACCCTACCTGCTGGACTATCGCTCCGGCCCCTCCCCTTACGCTTTTAATGTCTATATATTGTATGTCTAATTTCTTTTTTTTACTCATTAATGATACAGATATTTTATCTTTTCCCTCCTCCCATCCCTTTGGTTTGGATGAGAACTTTTACTGGTCTCAGCAAACCAGTTTTTGGCTTAATTGATTTTAAAATAACTTGACTGGGATATTGAGAGTATCCCACCCACACAGCAGAGCCTGGCAAGCTACCCATATCGTATTTGATATGCCAAAAACCAGTAACAGTTATAGTCCTCTTTCCCATGACCTGAACAAATGGTTTGAGGCTCTTCATATTCCTGAAGCAAGCAGATGCCCTTGGGCTACACTAGCATGTGACAGGACTTATGGAGATGTTACTGGTGCCCACTTGAGCAAATAGATGAACAACCGGAAGACAGGTGACAGGTGACTTTATACTATCTATGTTTTTATTTTGTGGGGGGCTTGGGGGGAGACACCCATTGGTTCTTGGAGATTAACTACTTAGCTCTGCATTCAGGAGTTTCTCCTGGTGGACTGATGGGAAGATACGGGATGCTGGGGACTGAACCCAGGTCAGCTGCATGCAAGGCCAGTGCCGTCCCCTCTGTGCTATAGCTCTGGCCCTGCATCTGTGTGTTTTTATAGCAGTTTTTAAAATGGAATACAAACTATAAATTTCCTATGTATCCCTGTTTGTACACAAACACAATCAAGAGCCTTAGCGTCATCATCACCCCAAATGCATAGTTTACGCTGGGGTTGTCTCGATGCTTTATATTCCACGTGGTTGGACATATGTTGTTTCTTTACTTAAGCACAGTAATTAACAAAGTTGTTCACAGTATAGTGGTCTCAGGTACTCAATATTCCAACACCGCCCCACCACCAGTGTGCCCTTACCACCACCGAAGGCCTCGTGTCCCACCCCCATGCCTGCTCCCTAAGCAGCACTCTGCAGTATATATCAAAGAATGGTGTTGCTAAAGTCATGATCCTTTTTCTGAGCTCTTAATGTGCAAATTGGACCATCTGTGTTATTGTTTTCACTTACTGAATTTATTAAACATAGTGGGCTTCTACTCAGTTTTTAAACAAAGTTCATGTTAATTTCATACAAATATTCAATATTCAACCCCAGATCCACCCTCATTGTAAATTTCAACAAGAGTTATTTTCCGTTTTCTCAACTACTACATAAGCCTGCCCCCTAAGCAGACCCTCAATAATTTATTTTCTATTTCTTTATCATAGCTAATTTGCTAAAAAATGGTCAAGAAATGTTTTCTTAGAAGAAAATTAATGAGGATTGTTCAATCTCACCCTGGAGCCATTGGGCCATTAAACCCTTTGCATAAAAATTTACTGATATGTTGTTACAGAATAGGCCTTGTGACTGTATATACTAGAGTTTCAATGTTGCATGACAACTAGGTGATAAAGTTGGGGTAAATTTATATTTGGTGGTGCCTTAGGGGCATGGGCGCGACTGCCTGGCCTTCGGAAGAACAGGGAGATGGGGAGAGGGGCCCATCCCCGATTCCGTGAAAGCCTGGAGAATCGGTGACAAAACCACTCATAAATGAGTTTTTCAACAGAGTAATTCCTGGGCCAGACTTATCTGAGCAGTGAGTCTGGCCTTCAACATGGTGGCGATTGTGGAGTGTGGAGGTTTTCTGGCCACTGGGGCTCTTTAGGGATGGGCCTTCCCCAAACCCATTCCCTCCGAAGTTTCTTAGTGTCCGCCTGGCGCGGGAGGCCCGGGAGCCTCTCTGCCCTGGACAAGCATTTTATGACATACATTCATCGCTGTTGTACCCTAATAGTTGTTTCACTGCCCTGAGAATTCTGTGCTCTGCCTCTGTGTTCCTTATTACTCCCCCACACTCTGGATGCTGATTTTTTACTGTCTTCATAGTCTTGCCTTTTCCAGAGGATCATATCGTTGCAATCAGGAAGTGTGCAAAGCCTTTCATTGACTTCTTCTACCTAGAGGTACACACTCTAAGCTCCTCTCTTTTCATTGCTGCCTTGTTTTCAGCACTGAATAGTATTCCACTGCAGTGGTTTGAGTCTTCCGTGGCTTATTTTTAAAGTAGTTTCAGTCTAGGATTAATTTAACCTCACTCCTGAGGCCATGATATACTTCTGGGGTCACTGATGGCTGCCCTCCACATTCAGTGAAATTTCCCCTCTTTGGATAGTGAGAACCTCTAATGATTTATTACCCTTTAAGGCCGCTGGCCTTTGCTTATCCCAGGGGATCCCAGGAAGTTTTTCTTTCTAGAGGTTGAATTTCTTTTTTTCCTGGCATCTCGGCATGTGTACGTACTGTATTCAGTTAATGATCCAGTATGGCCTTGAACATTTTGGGGGTCTCTTTCTCTCTTATCTCAGTTTTCCTCCCTTGCTCCAATTCCAGCTGCCTGACCCTCCGTGACGCAGCCCACATCGCAGTCAGAGGTGTGGCCAGACTGTGTGGGGCGCACTCTGCTCTGTGCCGTTGCCTGAAGATTACCCCCAGGTAGAAAACGGAGGAGCTGGTTAATGCAGTGCCCTTGGTGGGCGGGCAGAAGGAGCTAGGCGGGAGGCAGGCTGGGGTCACAGGCTCCTGCTTTGTTCAGTCTTAGAAATGTTTCAAGGCCATGATGTGTATATTTCAGTTTTGTGAAGCAATGTGCCTTGAGAGCTCTTGGATTTCATCCCTGCAAGTTGAAAAATAACGAAAGGGGAAGAAAAGAAATAGTTGCTTCATTTCTAGTAGTTAGACAAAAACATAATTTCAGACACTTTTTTCTTCATATTCAAAATGGAGACCTGTCTTTAAATATTGACTTCTTTTTCTAATTGAATCACTGTGAAATAGACCGTTACTGTCCGAGAATGCTGGGTTCCCTGACAAAATCGGGAGCAGGTACAGGAGAGGGTAGGTTGTGCCCCAGGAATCAGAGGCCGGAGGACAGAGAAAGACTCACAAATCCAACAGAGTCTCAAAGGGCGTTTACTCTCACAGGCTCTGGTGTACAATTCAGTAATAAGAAACCCCCAGACTTTAGGTTCCTGGCGGGCCCCGGCCATGTGTAGGTTTAGAATCCTAGGCCAAGATGGCCGTTACCACATGCTAAGGCCCAACGGGACAGAGAACGGAGAGAAGGAGAGGGGAGGCAGAGAGCAGGCAGGGAAGAGCGCGAAAGAGAGAGCAGGGTACTGCTTTTATCTTTCCAGCCCTGATCGGCCCACAGCAACCGATGCAATAGCAGTTAGGGCCGATCCCTCAGGTTTGCTTCTCCCAGGGCCTCACCTAGTCCCACTGAAATATTAATACTCTTTGGAATCCTTGGTCCCACGTTGATGTCCAGTCTCCAGTGCATGTCACAGCCAGCTATGTGCATGCCAGAATAAAGCGTGCAGCTACGGTGAGCGCAGCCACCGAAAGTACATGAGCGAGCCCATCCAAGTGTGTTTGCGAGCTCTCAAACCAACCCAGCCATCACCGGGTAGAAGCGGGGAAGCATGTTTGCTTCAAGTGGCATTGCTAAGTTTCAGTTCCTTTTCAGCCATGTTTGGGAAGGAATTATAATAAAGTATGATCTGACATGTGAGTTTCTCAGTGTTGACTGAGAAGTGGAAAGGAGAGAGTGTCTGAGGCAGCAAGCACTATTCCACAGAAGCAAGAATGCGCGCTGAAGTGTTGCCTGTTTTCAGGTTAGTCTCTCTTGCCCTAGAAGTGAGTAGCTCTCTGCACCTAGGTTGCATTCTGTTATTTCATGTGTGCTATTGTCCACTGGACTTGCATCATTATTTTCAGTTTGTGAGTCCCAAGTAAGCTTGGCTTTGCTCCAGAAATTAATCTAGACTTGTACTAGGAGAAATTTTAATGTGGGTCAGGAATACACAGGTTATGATGATGGGAAAACAAAGCTTTTAATGTCATGGAATGATTTTGAGGGTTGTTTTTTCTGTTTGATTTTGACTCTTTCCATTTGTGGATTGCTTTAGGATATAGGTTGGAATGATAAATTCTTCTGTGTCCTCACATTAGACTATTGAGGAGACCAGGAACAATGACAGGTGAAATAAAAGAAAAGCACCTCAGTGGAGGAGGCCAGAGAGATGCTACAGCAGAGTGGGCAAGGCATTTCCCTTGAGTTATGCAGGCCGTGTTGGACCCCAGCAGCTGCCTGAGGGCGCTGTGCCAGGAGTAGTTCCAGGGTCCTGTCGGGTACCGGCTGACCCCTGAGCACACGAAAACAGCTGGGGCTCCTCCCTAGGCTTACTGTCTGGTATCCGCTGACCCCTCCCACCCCCGAGCACACGAAAACAGCTGGGGGCTCTCCCCAGGCTTACTATCGGTCGGCTGACCCCCGAGCACACGAAAACAGCTGGGGGCTCTCCCCAGGCTTACTCTTCAGTCACACTGGCCTCACCTCTTCGTTCCTGAACACTCTGGGTCCACACTTTGCTTAGGGCTGTTGACCTTGTTCTACCTTAGACCAGGAATCATGGGAGCCTCAGAGGAACAGAAAGCCAAGCCAACAACAGAAACATCACTAACCTAAGAAATCATACACCATCATTTTTCCCGTGTTGAAATTTTTCTCCAAGACTCAAAAGTCTTAAAGGGTCCCACTGACAATAAACCCAGATAGAAATTCCTCAAGACACATTGTAACCAGAGTGACAAAAAGCCAAAGAGAGAAGGGCCAGCAATAGTCTAGTAGGTAGGTCATTTGCCTTGCAAGCGTCCTACATGGTCCCCCACTGAATTACAAGGAGCAGTTCCTGAGTGCAGATCCAGGAATAACCCCTGAGCATCGCTAGTGTGGCCCAAAAAGGCAGAAAAAAAATAAGAAGCCAAAAAAAATAATATTGAAAGTAGATCAAAGAGGAAACTTACATACAAAATAAGTCCCGCGAGACTCGTAGCGGATCTGTCAGAAGACAAGACACACGTGCGAGGCTGTAGTTCCACAGGTGATGGCGGCATGTTCCTTCTCAGTGTCTCACTCAGCTGGAGACACAGGGGAAGACACCACAGCAGCACACTAGTGGAAGGAAATTACAATGTTCCTCCATCACTGCTGGGTAGGTAGGAAACACTGGCCTCAGAAGAAGAAAAGAAGAGGTGGATCTCGCAAACAGATGTAGGGCCTTGCACCCCGAAAATTGGAGTGCAGGTTTTTCTCCAGTGTGCCTTCTCCAAGAGAGACCACACGCCGGTCACAAACTTATTACCATAATATAAAGAAGATACGATCCCCCCCTCCTCGTTGTGTGTATTGTGGGGAATACGCCCTGTGTAAGTTTAATAGGGAGCTCACTGTGCCAGAACAGAGATCCCAGTGGCGTGAAGAATGAGTGTACCATTTCAGTACCTTTGGAGTTACTCCGATGACTCCCCTGTGTTTGAATGAATCAGCGAGACAACCTCTTGGCTGAGGCGGGTGTTCATTAAATATTAATACAGAGCCTACTAATGCCAGGCACTTTTCTATAATAATGTACAACAGTAAACAAAATAGACAAAACTGCCTGCCTTTATGGAGCTTACATTTTCATGAAGGAAGACAGTAGAGGGAAATTAGGGAGGGAAGAGAAGTGGATGAGTTAGGTGGGGAACGGAGAGGGGCGGAGCAGAAAGGAAGCGAGCGCTTGAGGCCTGGAGGAGCACTTGAGGCCCGGCCCATGGCAGGAATATCTCAGATGTGGCTATCTGAGAAAGCCATTGGTGATCAGAGGTTTGGCTTTGAGCGTATTAAGACATTCATATGAAAAGCCCAAGTAAACAGTGTTGAGTAGGTAGCTGGATCAGTACAGAAAAGAGATCAGGCTATTTCTCTTCACATGCATAATTCTGGAATCATCAGTTTGCAGATAGTATTTAAAGTTCTCAGACTGGAGGAGACCACCGAGGAGTTGGGTGTAGACGGAAATCTGCCCTCCCCGGTTCCAGCTGTGGCCTCCCTCCCATCGCCCCACTCCCCAACAAGCTCGTGTGCTGTAATTCAGCTCCGTTCCTACACTGCTAATTACATGATCCCGCCATTAGGGGCTTGGTCCAGTAATACCAGCCCCAGCGTTGCAGCTTCAGAGATTGGTGGGAAGTGCAGCACGTCAGTCAGTTCTGCCTGATTGGTTTATTATAAAGTGACGTGAGTAACGCAGGAGCAGCCAGAATGAAGAGGCAAAGGGTAAGGTGTGTGTGGGGGGGGGGGGGGGGGGGTGGGGGGGGGGCGGGGGTTCCTCTCTTCTCACAGCTCCATGTGTCTCCCCTGCCTGGATGCACCCTGAAATCCCTCTTTTGGGGTTTATGTGGGGGCTCTTTCACACAGGCATGATAATTCATTGCCCATTGAGAGTTAATTCGACCTCTAGGAGGAGGGACAGAAAGTTTCACTCTTCTGGTCATTTATTGGTTCTCCTGGTAGCCCCCTCCTTAGATCCTGGTCATCTCATCTGTACAACAAAAGGTTTTATTCTCATTTAGGAAATAAGGGATTTAGAACTCTAGTAGAAATAGGGGAGGAATAAAATATTTATTTCTGATTATAAATCACATTATCAAAGAAGAGATCCAAGGATTAGAATCTGGAACATTCTATATTTAGAGATTGGAGAACGAGGGAAAGAGAATGAAAAAAAAATAAAAACCAGGAGATGGAATTTCTGGGGAGCTGTGTACATCAAGCAGGAAACTGTCTGAGCAGCTGGTAAAGGAAGAGGAAGACCAAGGATTGCTTTATTCGTAACAGCTCGTCATCAGTAATGTTCAGTGAGGGCACGGTGTGAGCAGTGTAGAAAACAAAGCTTGAGTGATGCAGAATTAAGAGGAAATTGGGGAGGTTAAGGCAAATGCCCTCCCTGCTGTGTTATCACTCCAGCCCCTGTATGTAGCTTTTAAAGGAAGAGCAAGTTTTATCTTTGTTTTTAAAAAGATGGGCCTGAACCAGTAGAGAGGCACTGTATTTGCCGCTGCAGCGGAGAGAAGAGATCATTGCTGGAGCAATTCCCAGCAGTTGGTGGAAGGGAGTTGGGAGCTAGAATACGTGGGAGAGCTGGCCCTGGTTAGATGTTTATCCACAATCATGGACAAGATTCTGTAATAAAATGATCAGTGATATAGCAGAGGTTGGGCGTTTTCTCCAATAATATAACTAGAATTGTGTACAGTAGGAGACCTCTGAGGCATGCCTTAATGCTGACATTTCTTGAAAGTCAGGAATGAACCGTCAACTCTTCCCTCTGGTCCAGCTCTGCTGTGTTACATGTGGTTCTTCCTTGCATCTGTTTCATGTCTCTCCCATTACTAGGTTATTGGTACTTTGGTCCCGCTCAACTCTTTCTTCATCACTGCTGTCATTCATTGCTACATGCCCAAATAAAGTTGTCTACTGCTGTCTAACAAATTGCCTCAAAACTTAGTGGCTCAGAACAACATTCAATATCTCAGAGTGGGTCAAGAATGCAGACTTCGTGGGTCTCTATGAGGCGACAATCAATGTATTGATTGGGCCTGCAGGCGCATCTAAAAGCTTGCTGTGGAAAGAACCACTTCCTAGCTCCCTCGCTCGGCGTTTGGCTGGATTCCTTTCCTTAGTGGGCCGTTGGCCAGAGGTCTGCCTTGGTCCCTTGCCACTTAGACCGCTCCATAGAGTACTGCTCTCAGAGCAAGAGAGCCAGCAACAGAGAATGCTATCAGAGAGCCAGATTTTTGTTACCTAGCCAGAAATGTGGTTTCCATCACTTTTGCCCTCATGATCCTCGCCGGCAAGTCACTAGGCAGAACCACACTCACAGAGTCCAGCAGGGATCGCTGATGGGCAGTTTATAACCCTTGCACCCGATTCCCAAGCTGGGTAAAATGCCCAACTTGTTGGATGCATTCACTTTTTCCTAGGCACTCTAATAACTGATAGCATATATTTGTGTGGATTCAGTTTGAGACTGTGAAATTGTATACTGCTGTTCTGAGGTTCTTTGCAAATGAGGTTCCTGATATCTTCAGGAGAAAAAAAAAGTTGGTGATGCTATTTAAGAAAATCGGGATATTTTCTGTGTATATTCATTTTCTAATATGTATTTCTGGGGGTGGGGGGGCCCTAATTTACTTGGTGTTTGGGT
Organism: Cryptotis parvus; assembly: GCA_021461705.1. NCBI lineage: Eukaryota > Metazoa > Chordata > Mammalia > Eulipotyphla > Soricidae > Cryptotis > Cryptotis parvus. The sequence goes on along the minus strand of JAJIBD010031894.1, from coordinate 72,354 downwards.
CACACTCAGCAGTGCTCAGGGCATTCTCTTGGTTCTGTGCTCGGGGGTCATTCTTGGCAGGGGTGGGGACAATGGAGTTGAAAAAAATTTTTTACTGCACCCTCATAGTTGAATTTTGACTCCTGCTATAAAATAACCTTTTCCGTTTAAAAATAAGCTGTGAGGGGGCCGGAGCGATAACCCAGCGGGTAGGGCGTTTGCCTTGCATGCGGCCGACCTGGGTTCAATCCCCGCATCCCATATGGTTCCCTGAGCACCGCCAGAAGTAATTCCTGAGTGCAGAGCCAGGAGTAACCCCTGAGCATTGCCGGTGTGACCCAAAAAGCAAAAATAAATAAATAAAAATAAATAAAGAAAAATAAGCTGTTAACAGACTAAATGAGTATCAGGTTATCAAGTTTAATTTTGTTTTTGCACAGTTTAAATGTTAAGGCAACTTTATCTGTAGGGGAAAGAAACTAAGGAATCTCATCGTGGACTTGTAACATGTTAGTTGATGGAAATAACTTATTCCACTGTGTGTTTTCATAGATAAGAACTGAGCTGTGCACTGATGCCCAGAGCTCACAGGTACCAGAGCCCATGGCATGCCAGCTCCTGACTGTGCTCGGTGCCCAGTACTGTCACATTGCTAAAATAAATAGTAGAACCACACCAGGATCTGTCAAAGTGCATATGCCTGTTCCAGTCCCACACTTTGAGATTTAATCGCTATGGGGTGGTGGGATTTGATTGTTGGCATTTTTTTTTTTGCTTTTTTGGGTCACACCCAGCAATGCTCAGGGGTTTCTCCTGGCTCTGCGCTCAGGAATTACTCCTGGCGGTGCTCGGGGACCTCCAAAATAGGGAATTTACTGCGCCAGGAATTAGTATGCCTTACAGACTTGGAATCAGAGTGAAATCAATAGTACAGACTCTGTCCATTCTGATTCCTTAATCATATCTTGGGCCAGCTTTTCTCTGGGCAGTAAGAAAAATCTTAACACTGATAATCGCTAAGAGTTGTGCTGAACCAAGCCTTTCCCTTCTTCACTAAAGCTGCCTTCCTTTTTCACTCACTGCTTTGTGATTTGTAAATGAGATCGTCCACGACAAGATTCCTCATTGAGAAACAGGAGAACAGTTCTCGGACACTGTCCGGCTTCTGCCATCTGTGATACGGTGTTCTCTGCTGTGGTTTTAACTAGATCAGATTCTAATTACGCTTTAACAGATTGTTTATGACATTGTTTTAATATTTAGAGTAACCGTATAAATAACAGACTAATGAGCTCAGATTTAAAAACAAAAGACTTTAAAAGTAAGTTAATTGGGTTGTGAGGGGTTTTTTGGTTGTTTGGAGGTTTGGTGGCTTTGTTTAGTTTTGTTTTGTTTTTGGAGGAAGCCGTTTGGGTGTGTTCAGGGGCTCCTCCTTGTTCTCTGCCTGGCAGTGCTCCCAAGACCATATGTGGTGGCGTCATCAAGCTGGGGTCCTCTGCATGCAACACAGGCATCTTAACCCTTGTGCCAGCTTAACCCCTGTACCAACTTTAAGTCATCCTTGTACCAAAGTTGACTTACGTCAACCTTGTACCAAGGGTTAAGTCATCTTTACCCTTGAACCAACCTCAGAGGGGTTGGTATCTCCCAACCAACAAGTACAGAGGTTTTTTAATATTTCATTATGAGTTGAGATGTTTATTACGAGTTAGGTTGTTTTCAATATTTTAGATCAATACTACAGGAAGAGTCTTAATGATTCCAGGCTTAATGGTGAAAGGAGTTTTCTTTGAAACTCCTTTCTTTGAAACTAATATACTAAATGCTCAGCAGATGTTAGCGAGGCTTATTATCTTTCTTTACATTGCTAAGAGTCAGATTTACCATGGTTTAATTCCTTCCTTCTCTCTTCCTTCTTCCTTCCTTCCTTCCTTCCTCTCTAATTTCTATTCTAAAATCATTGAGGAATTTTCTGTTCAGTAATCCAGATTCACATGACAGTGTAAGATTTAACCCTATATCTGATGAAGACTTTAACAGAAACCTGGAGCTGGGGAGATAGTATGGCAGGCAGAGCTGGCCCTGCATGTGGCTGACCCCGTTTTGATCCTCAGCACCCCCTGTGACCCTCCAAGCCCTGCCGTGAGTGAGCTCTGAGTGCAGAGCCAGGGTAAGCCCTGAGCACCACTGGGTGTGGTTCCAAAACCCAAATAAATCTTAACTTTTATTTTCCCCAACTCCGTTCAACAGCCAGAAACTACCCAGCGAATTAAAACTAAGTGGCAGTTGATTTAAATGTTTATGATAGTGAGAAATTGCCAACACAGACTTATTAAAATAAACTTTTCAGTATGATTTTTCTGTGAATCTACTTTTAAAATAATCAGAGGGTTTACCGTTTGCTGTTAGTAGACCTTCTGCCTTCCTCAGATATATTCCCTACTAATTATAATTGTACCTTATGCGTTTTATCTAAAAGCTGCCAGATTAATATTGGTGTTCCAAGACTTCTAAAGACAGTTGTTCTTAATTTTTTTTGGGGGGATCACACCCGGCAATGCTCAGGGGTTTCTCCTGGCTCTGCACTCAGGAATTACTCCTGTCGGTGCTCGGGGGACCGTATGGGATGCAGGGGATCGAACCCGGCCGGCATGGGCTGGCTGCCCTACCCACTGGGCTATCGCTCCAGCCCCAGTTGTTCTTAATTTTTTCAGTGATGGTCAGAGTTAAAATTTCATATTATGTCGCTTCCTAGAGCCGCGGTGGGAATCTTTAGTCTTGATGTGCTGCCGCAAGACCTTGCTCCAGCAGAGGCTCGTGAGATTTATAATCGGCTTCAAACTGATGATCCCCGACTTCCATCAAAATGGCAGCAATTGATTTACTATGCTTGTAACACACATATAGGCTACAAAATGTAAATTCCATGTGTGTGTGGGGGGGGGGGTTCTTAGGACATTTTGTTTTTTTTTTAATTTGGGGGCTACACCTGGTGGTGCTCTGGGTTTCTCTGGCTCTGCACTCAGGAATTACTCCCGGGGACATAGAGGACGCGAGGCAGGCGCCTCACAGTGTTGTAGCTTCAGCCCCGCTTATTGCATTCCAGGCTCTTCATCCAAAAGGTCTTCATGCCTTGACAGTTAACTTTATTTACGGATGATTTATTGTAAGTATGACTGTATCTCCAAACAACCTAAATAGCTTATAGAGACCAAAGATTAAGGTGCTGTCCTTGATCAGCTTGTGGCTGACCCTGGTTTGATCCCAGCACCTAGAATTAGTCCCTGAGCATCACCACTGGGTGTGGCCCCAAACAATGATGTTTGTATAAATTTCCCATCTGAAAGGTTATTTTAGGGATAGTGAGTTAACTTGCTTTTTTTTCTGATGGCTCTTCCATTTGGGTAATGCTAATTTGGATGAAGAAAATAGATAACAATCTTTTTGTTTCTAAGGGATGTTGGATAAATGAGCAGTTGTTGATAGATTATGTTGACTTCGCTGACCGTTTCTCAGCCCAGGAAGAGAATCTGTTGAATTTGCTTCTTATGTACTTACTAAAAGAATAAAAAAAAAATTATTGTATTGAGCAGGTGGTGGTTAAAGACGATTACATATAGATGATTAGAGCTAAACTTCTGAAATGCCATTGTATGTTGAAAACATGTTTAAAGACTGCCTTTCTCTTTTTGTAGGTTTATTACTTTTAAAGATTAATGGTGCTTAGGACTGGAGCAATAGTACAACAGATAGGGCACTCGTTTTGCATGCAGCCGACCTGAATTTGAACCTGGCATCTCTATGGTTCCCCAAGCCACCAGGAGAAAGCTCTGAGCAGTACCAGGTGCCACCCCTCCCCCACCCCAAGGGAAAAAGAACAACCAATACTGTGAATAATTCTATGCTAATGCTTTGTTTTAGTTTTGGGGCCTTTCTTGGATGTGTCAGGACTTATTCCTGGCTCTGAGCTCAGGGATCACTCCTGGTGGGACTTGGCATCATAGGGAGTACTTGGGATCGAACCTGAGGTAGTTGCAAGCAAAGCAAGTGCTCTACCCACTGTACTATTGTTCCGGCCCTATACTAATACATTTTTAAATTAACAGGAAATAGATAAGGCCTACAAATATACAATTTAATAAGAATGAGGACAAGAGAATTAGGTAAATTTTAAGCATAAATGTGAATAGACCTACAAAAGTATAAAGAGTGTTTCATACTAAAAAGGAGATAATGGCTTTATGTTAGATGATGCTTAAGTAGCTGCATTAGTAAGTAAAGCTAGTAATAAAAATCTCTATAGATGCAACAAAATCACCTGAATAGACATAGAACACATTCAGTATAAATGGAACATTAATTCATTATTGAAAAGGCACAGAGTCGTTTAGTACGTTAAGGATAAATAGACCTTTCTCAGTAATGTCGAGGGCAGCCATGCATGAGCGCATACTCAGTGGCAAAGTGCTGAGTTTTCCGTCCTTTAAAGAAGCTCTTTTAAATCTCCTCACAGAATTTGTTTCAAGCTATACATTTCCTAAGTTGTTGCCTGTCCATGAAGCTCTGTATCTGTCCTTCAAATGAGAGTCGGGGCCATAGTGATAGCACAGCAGGGAGGGCATTTGCTGTGCATGCCCGGCATCCCATCTGGTCCCCCGAGCTCCACCAGGAGTAATTCCTGAGTGCAGAGCTGGGAGTAACCCCCTGAGCAACACCGGGTATGGCCCAAAAAGCTTTAAAAAAAAGAAAAGAAAGAAATCTTAGTTATAGTCTAGCTGGATAGAGTACTCTTAGGTCTTCTTTTCAGTGAGTTTTTTTTTTTTTTTACTGCTACATTCCACAGTTCTCTTCTGGCTTGTAGAGTCATTCAGTAACTTTACTGGGAAGCTTACGGGCCTCCTTTTATACGTAAGATCCTTTTTGATCTTGCTGCTCTTCGTATTCTTTCTGTCTGTGGCTTTTGTTTTTGTCGCTGTGATTATGTCTGGGAGTGTATCTTATTTTCACTGGGAGCCTCGGCCTCTTGGCTCTAGGTCCCTCTATGCCTCAACTCTGGAAATTCTTAGGTTTGGTTTCTTCAGCCTGTGGCTTTTCATCAGAGTTGCTGCCCTGCTCTTCAGGGTTCTGATTCTTAGATTTTCCCTTTTACCTCATCCCATGAGGTAAAAGGGCCAGGCTGACCCCCATGTGAAGTTGATGAGCTGCGCCGAAAAAAAGAGATAACAGTGCGAGAGGGAGATGTCTGTCTTAAACCTTCCATCACACCAACTTCCATTGTCTCTAAGGTGGGGCGGGGTCGGTACTCCACAGGGATCTCGCCCTGTGGAGTATGGGATTGAACCCTGGTTGTCTGTGTACAAGTGTTGGATGACAGACCTAGGAAGCTTTGCTGTTTTATCCACTCACAGCTTAATCTGTTTACATGTTCCTAAGCCAGGGTTTACACTAATGAGATCTCTCTACTAATGAGATCTCTCTTCTGTGTAAACACTGATGGAGGGTGTGATAGTCACAGAAGTCACCTTGGCTCTGAATAACTTCTGACTTATTATACATCTACTAAGACTTCTATGTTATCTAGATTGGGCACAGCTCCTCTTTATACCCACTGCACCCAGCGTGGGACAGTTAGAATGTACCAGGAGACTACACCCTGGCTACATTGAGACTATCATTTAAGATTATAGGAAGGATCATACTGGTTTGCCCTCAAGCAGGCGAGTGTGACCCTTTCAGTATACAGAGAACAAGATACTCAGAATCACCCTGGTGCAGATAAAAAGGACCTTGTGGGTACCATCTAGATTACATGAAGCCCATGAAAATTAAGATGTATTATTTTATACCTGCCACCTCTCTCTCTCCAGTGTTTTACATAAGAGATAATCTCTTATATAATTCCAAGGAAGGGATTAGTCCTTTTGTTTATACCTGTAGTACAACTTCCAGTTGTCCCGGAAGAAAGACCCACCCACGCCAGACCCATAGCTCCCTTGGCGCAGCCGCAAAGGCCGTGTGATATTCTTAGATAATACTAATTTTAGGATAAGGTCCTTCCCAAGATCTTTCACATGTATACATTGTATACAGTTGTAGGCAGGTTCTAATTGATACCAGTAAGCCTAGCAAGCGGGGAGCAAACCACATCATGCAGTCAGTCATTCTCAACATCCAGGTCATGATGTATAATCTTTTTGATGAATCTTTGCATTCTGTTTGCTAGTATTTTGTTGAAGATCTTAGTATCTGTGTTCATCAGGGAGATTGGTCTGTAGTTTTCTTTCTTTGTGTTGTCTCTCCCTGCTTTGGGTATGAGGGTGATGTGTGCCTCGTAGAAGCTGTTTGGGAGTGTTTCTGTTTCTTCTAATTCCTGGAAGAGCTTGAAAAGGACTGGCAGTAGGTCCTCCTTAAAGGTTTGGTAGAATTCACTAGTGAATTCATTTTGACCTGGGCTTTTGTGTTTGAGCAGAATTTTAATTACTGTTTCAATTTCCTTGATGGTGATAGACTTATTCAGGTATTTCAGGTCTTCTTGTTTCAACTGTGTGAGGTTATAGGACTTCAGGAATTTATCCATTTCTTCCAAGTTCTCATGTTTCGTGGCATACAGGCTCTCAAAGTAATCTCTGATGATCTTTTAGATTTCTGTGGTTTCTGTTCTGATGTCCACCTTTTCATTTCTGATTCTATTTATTTGGGTTCTCTTTTCCTTACAAGTCTTGCAAGTGGTTTGTTGATCTTGTTTATTTTTTCAAAGAACCAGCACTTGGTTTCATTAATATTTTGGATTGTTTTTTGAGTTTCAAGCTCATTGATTTCCTCTCTAAGTTTTATTATTTCCTTCCTTCTGCCTGGGTTGGGCTCCTTTTGTTGGTCTTTTTCTAATATTTGGAGCTGTGAAGTCAGGTTATTTATGTGGGCCCTTTCTTCTTACCTGATGTATGCATAAGAGTTATGAACTTTCTTCTTTTTTTTTTTTGCTTTTTTTTGGGGGTCACACCCGGCGATGCTCAGGGGTTACTCCTGGCTCTGCACTCAGGAATTACTCCTGGCGGTGCTCGGGGACCATATGGGATGCCGGGATCGAACCCGGCCGGCACAGGCCGCCACGTGCAAGGCAAACGCCCTACCCGCTGGGCTATTGCTCCAGCCCCATGAACTTTCTTCTTAACACTACTTTCGCTGTAGCCCACAAGTTTTTATAGTTCATGTCTTCATTTTCCTTTATTTCCAGGAATCTTTGAATTTCTCCTTTTATTTCTTCTATGACCACTGGTTGTTCAGCAGTGCGCTGTTCAGTTTCCAGGTGTTTGTCTTGACTCTCTGTTTTTGTGTGTGGTTAACTACCATTTTTAGTGCATCGTGATCTGAAAAGATAGTTGACACAAATTCTATCTTTTTTATTTTATTGAGGTATGCTTTGCGGCTCAGCATGTGGTCTATCTTGGAGAATGTTCCATGTGAAGAAAAATGTATATTCAGCTTGTTTGGGATGAAAGGCCCTGTATATATCAACCAGCTCTTTCTTCCATTTCTTCCTTTAGGGCCAGTATTTCCTTGGTGAGTTTCAGTCTCGTCGATCTATCAAGAGTTGATAGGGCAGTGTTGAAGTCTCCAACTACAATTGTGTTACTGTTAGAGTCTTTTTGAAGTCTATTAGCAGTTGTTTTAAGTATTTTGCTGGCCCCTTGTTGGGTGCATATATATTTAGGAGTGTGATTTCTTCCTGATATACATATCCCTTAATTATTAAGAAATGGTCTTCACTGTCTCTTCTGACCTTTTCAGTCGAAATTTGTGTTCTCAGATACTAGTATAGCCACCCCAGCCTTTTTTGGAGGAGTTATTTGGTTGGAGAATTGTTTTACAGAGCTGGGAATTTTATCTGCCTATTAGCCCATGTACTTGTACACCTATAGTTGACTTTTTTATCCATTTATCTGTATATATAATGCCTAATATATAATCTGTATTACATCTAATATAGAGTATGTGGGCCCTGGATGGTTGATGGTCTGACATAGAAAAAAGACTGGGCAACCCAGAGCCACAGCAGAGCCTGGCAAGACCTCCGGGTATATTCAATATGCCAGACACAGTAACAATAATGCACCTCATTCCCAATGCATGGAGACATTACTGGTACCTGCTGGAGCAAATTGATAAACAACAGGAAGACAAGTGCTGTCTAACATGTAATAACCTAATGTTTAGTCTATATTAAGCATTATATGTTTTATTTATATATATTTAGTCTATATTAGGCATTATATATTATATATATTTAGTCTATATTAGGCATTGTATATTATATATATTTAGTCTGTATTAGGCATTGTATATTTTATATATATTTAGTCTATATTAGGCATTGTTTATTTAATATATATATATTTAGTCTATATTAGGCATTATATATTATATATATATTTAGTCTATATTAGGCATTGCATATTTTATATATACATATTTAGTCTATATTAGGCATTATATATTATATATATTTAGTCTATATTAGGCTATATATAACATGTATATTATATATTCTATATAAAATATATATATTTATAATATATAATGTATATATATTTAGTCTATATTAGGCATTATATTTTATATATATATTTAGTCTATATTAGGCGTTATGTTTTGTTTTTTTCTTTTTTGGGGTCACACCCAGCAGCAATGCTCAGGGGTTACTCCTGGCTCTGTGCTCAGAAATTACCCTGGCACTGCATGAGGGACCATATGGGATGCCGGGATGGAACCTCGGGTCGGCCACATGCAAGGCAAACGCCCTACCACTGGACTATTACCCAGGCCCCAAGCACAGCTTTTTTTTTTTATAATCATTTGGAATTTATTATCCAGAGACTCACAGACATGGGGCAGAGCTGCTACCAGCTCTCCCTGTGCCCAGCCACTCACGAGGCACCCAGGAGGGGATGGTGGGTGGCCCAGGCCCGCCACCCCAGCAGAGCCTCACAACAAGCCAGACAACCCCCTCCATGAGGGCTGCCATTTTCCACATCCGGACTTCCCTCTCATCAGAACTCCACCCAGCAGAAGAGCCTATTACAGCCTGGCTTGCACGACTGCTTGGGGCCGCGGTTCATCAATAAATGCTAGATTTAGAGGTGACTACAAGAGTATGCCACCCGCATGGCAGAGCCTGGCAAACCTCCCGTGACATATTTGATATGCCAAATACCAGTAACAATTATAGACCTCATTCCCATGACCTGATGGAATGGTTTGAGCCTCTTTATGTTCCTGGAGCAAGCAGATGCCCTTGGGCTCTACTAGCATGAGACAGGACATATAGAGATGTTACTGGTGCCCGCTCAAGCAAATCGATGATGAACAGGAAGACAGTGATACAGTGATACGGTGATATTTTTTTTATATATATATATATATATATATACATATACATATACATATACATATATATATGTTTAGTCTATATTAGGCATTGTTTATTATATATATATTTAGTCTATATTAGGCATTACATATTTTATATATATATATTTAGTCTCTATTAGGCATTGTATATTTTATATATATTTAGTCTCTATTAGGCATTATATATATATATTTAGTCTCTATTAGGCATTATATATATATTTAGTCTCTATTAGGCATTATATATTATATATATATTTAGTCTCTATTAGGCATTGTATATTTTATATATTTTAGTCTCTATTAGGCATTATATATTATATATATATTTAGTCTCTATTAGGCATTGTTTATTAAATGTTAAGTCCATTTCAACATCGTGATTCTCACCAGTAGGGAGGTCATTCTAGCTTCTCCCTTCATGCCACTGTAACTTGTCTCTGTTGTGAGAGCCTGACTTGCACTGACTTGCTCATTTGTTTCTTCTTTGTATTCATAAACAATACGACAGCAGTGTTGGCCGGTAGCCCCGTGATAAATAAATTCACCGACGAGAGTACGGGACCCAGCCCAGCCCTCTGAGCTATCTCCGCGGCCCTCACTTCACTGTGTTTTAATTACATCATCATAATATTTCCTGTGGGCTGCGACTGGGCTTACAGTTCACTCCCCCTTTTCACAGTCGGTCTGAAATGAGCGTTTTGTATTGATCTCTGCTTTAGGGGACGTACGGACACTGCTGGTCCTCTGCCCTATTCCTCCCTCCTTAGGCTAAAGCTGTGTTTGTAGTAGAAATTGAAAGCGCCCATCAGGCAATATTGTATTTGTGGTGTTGTTGTTGTTGTTGTTGTTGTTGTTGTTGTTGTTGTTCTCACTTATCAAAAAATTTAAAGAACTCTGGGGAGGGCTGGGGAGCGGGCGCTGAGGCCCTTGCGCTATACTGAGAACCCACCTTTGGGCTGGCACCATATCGTCCCTAGTAGCAAGCAGGGTGTGGCCCGGAGCACGGCTGGTCAGGGCCCCAACACAAAGTAGAACAAGCAAGCGAGAAGCATCCAGGAGGGTAGGATAGACCCTATTATATTTCCTCTGGCGGTTCATGTTGATGTCCCTCTCCGGCATTCCTCATGTTCAGAATTTCCTTGTGGTATCGTCTTGCCATGTATTAGAACTTCCCGTGGCAATATTTTTTTTCCAAAGCACTTTTGCTATTGACACGTTCTCTTAATTATCTTTCCTCTTAGAATGTCTTTATTTCACCCGTATCTCTGAACAGTATTTTTTGCTGGCTCTCGAATTCTGACTTCTCAGTGCTCTTCCTTCAGCAGTTCAGATATGTTCTGCTTCTTCCTGGTCTCTAAGGAGAAATCCAATCATTTGAACAGTTTCCCTGTGTTCTTACATTTCCAGAGTTGCTAAAAAGATTGACCCCTTGCTTTCCGTTTCTAAAGTTTAATTCGTTTCTGTCTGAACATGAATTTCTTTCTATTGTTTGTGAAGCCCGGCGATTCCTCCTGGCAATTCTTAGTCTACCAGTCCGGCAGCAGGTCCAGAAGGTGCTGCTGGGAGCACACGGACCACTTCTTTGGTGCTCAGGACCCTCCAGGAGCCTGCATAGACCTCAGGGCCCATGTGGTATCAGGGATCAAGCTGAGGATAGCCGCACAGCGCCGGTGCCTTAAGGCTCCTTACTCTCTCTCTCTCTCTCTCTCTCTCTCTCTCTCTTGTCTCTCTCTCTCTCTCTCTTCTTTTTTTTCCTCTCTCTCTCTAATCTCATTGATATTCTTAAAATATGTATTTTATGTTTTTAACGAATTTAGAAAATTTTTCTTAAAAATGGTTGCACTAACCTCTTGGCTAGGATTCTACTATATAAAATTGTACTCTGCCCCCCTTTATCTTTAATTTACATGGGATGACTTTCATGTAGATATAAATTTCAGGTTCTTTTCTCTCATCATCTCCATTCTACCATTGAACTCTCCTGTGAGCCTTTTATTTGGCTATTGATGTTTTCCGCTACCAAGGTTTGCATTTGATTCTTCTCTCATCTTTGAATTCTTTTCTGACTCTTCAGTTTTCCACTTCTTTCAAGGTGATCTTATTAAAGTTCTCTGATTCAATAGAATAATCACACCCCAACCAGTCTGTTGGGGTTGCAGATAGCAGATGCATTAATATCTTGCTCAGGTGATTTGGGCACCGTATTTTCATGTTTATATCTTTTTCCCATACAAATTGAGTTTTTTTCTATATACATACCCAGAACTTTTGGCTTATACGGTAGACATTTTCCTGAGAGTTATGAAACTTTTGTTTAACTCCTCTGAAGAATGTGATGTTTCAGTAGGCAGTAGGCCCTGTCAGGTTCAGGCTGTGAGTTCTGCGTCCTTGTTGGAGCATCAGTTTCCTTTCTTGCGGCACTGTTTGGTCCTGTCCCCACGTGTGCTCCGTGCCACTGACTGTCTGGGAAGAGGATGTAGTCCCACCAAGGTTCATTCTCAGATACTGTGTCCTTTGGGGTAAAGTGCACATATGTGGATTGTGGAGCTTATGAAAAGCCTTGTAATGGGTCACAGCAGCAGTTCACAGTTTCACAATGCAGGCCTGAAGCTCTGATGCTCAGCCACCTTGTGCTCAGAGACCCTCAGGGCTCCGTCTGGCAGTGTTCCGGGCGTCCTGTAGGTGGTGGCAGGGATTGAACTCGGGGCCTTGCATGTACCAGGCATGTACTGATACAGCTTCAGCTGTCTCCCTGGCCCCCCTAAACAACGTCGAGGTGTTGCTTTTCTAAGCTGCTTCTCTCAGATCTCCCAAGAATTTTATGCTTCCCTGGAACTGCCCCCTTTCCACGCTCTGACTAGAAATTGGGGCAGCATTTATCCGTCTCTGGTGTGAACTACCGATAACTGTCTATATCCAGGGCCAACTGGAAAGGGAAAAGAGCAACAGGGATTGACCACGTCCTCCAGGACTTCAGACCAGAGAGCAGCGTTCCAGTCCTTGAGGACTCGATGGCCGCCATTGCCACAGAGGCCAGGGAGGCGGAGCTTAGACCAACAGAGGGAAGCTCTCTGGGGAGACCCCCATCAGAGGGAGTCTCAAGTGCTGATACCCTCTTCTGGGGTTAGGCCGTAGTTAGGACAGAGCCTGCGGGAGAGAAACAGGCTGTTTTGGTGTGGTGCTTACTCGTCAGTGTTGACGTGGGGGCTCTGAGAGCTGCTTCATGTATTGCATGTATATAACCAGGGTGGCCACGCTACGCAGCCTGGGCGGGTGTGATTATTCTATTTAATCAGAAACTGGGAACCTGACTTAAGTTGTTTTGTTTTGTTTTCCCCCAGGAGTTTGACAAGAAACCGAACTTGTGGTCAGACATTTTGAATTTGAAATCAGACATGTACTAGAGTTTAGATTCTTTCATTTGACTAAGGTAAGATTGTTTAATAAAATATAGTCAGACGTCTCCTGTGTACCTCTATAATTTTTATTTTATTGGATGGTTTACTAGCACATGTTTTTCAGTTTACCTGAGAAACCAATGTCCAACATTATTTCATGATAGTTTTTTCATGATCCTTTCCAGGTAACAGCATGTAGCCATTCTGGAGACTTGGATTGACGTACTAAAGGCATCTGTGTTGGTATTCAGAACTGTCTACCTAACGCAGGACCTAATAAATATGGCCCACAGGCTGGCTATCCAGTTGGCGAATAAAGTTTTATTGAAACATGGACACACATGGCAGCCTTACTTAACTCTATAGTATAGAATGGAGTAGCTCCAACAGTGTTTTTCATCCTGCACGTCTGTAGTCTGGCCCTTTAAGAAAACTTCACTGCGCCTTTGTCTGGGCAGACTGAGTTAAGATGTATTATTGTGTGCTTTATAATTAAACCTGTGAAGTGAGAAACAATTTTAGTTGTAAATGTCATGTAGGAGAAAAATGGAGGTTTGAGCATGCGCGAGTCTGCGTGTTCCTGCCGTCAGGATCTTATGTCTTAAAGAGAGATTTTCTTTTCTGATGTGATTGATTTTAAAGCTGAGACTTCATGTTATCAGTATTTAAATGCCAGCTCTAAGTATATCTTTATTTTGCTTAGATTTTCAAAAGTTGGCCTCAAAAAAAGATTCACACAAAGTACTTAATTATATTTTGTCTTTCCTAGTAAATTTAAGCTTAACTAGCTGTAGAGTAATGATTATGTATGTTTCATATCTTTTCTAGTCATTTAAGTGGCTTAGGTAAATTAAATTTTAAATAAAAACATTCTGATATAAAACCATGTACTGGTTCATGTCGAAATCATCGCTCCTCTTGAAGTGTAGCTTGAATTTCTCATACCTGTTTGTGATTCCTAAAATTATGAGTGTTTAAAAACTGTAAGATAGAAGATGAAATTAAAATCCAGAGTTAAGAGCTCAGAAATAAACCCTGAGAAAGTCTCTTCAACAAAAGGTATCGGAAAAGGAAGGCAAAAGAATGAAGTCAAACCACTACCTACGACTTATAAGTATTGACATTTTATAATTAAATAATATTTATAGTTATTTATATTTATAGTAATTAGGTAATTATTGTTAATATGTAGAAGTTAAAATAGATTGAAAACTGAGATGTTAGACCCCAGTCCATAAGCTCCAGAACGTAAACATGGGCAGACTCTCTGTGGCTTTAGCCTCGTGAGGTCTTGGGGATCTTTTCCATTGGCAAGGAACACAAAAGCAAAATAAACAAACGGGCTTAGATCAAAGCAAAAGCTTCTGCGCAGCCAAAGAAACATCACCGACACAACACGACACTCAGCTGAATGGGAAATGGGTTTGCACACCACACATCTGCCATTCACCTGCAGCGCGGCCTAAGTCATTGGTCACGGTTTGCATTCCGCGCTCCGTCGCCCTGACACCCTGCTTTGGGGGGCCTGGTGGGGTTTCCTCGCTTCTCTTTTCTTACCCCCAGAGAGTCCGCTCTTTGTGCTGTACAGTTGTGTGGTTTTCTTGAAACCCGTCAAGTTGTGTTACCTGCCAACAGCAGTTTCCGCAACTCCCTCGTGTGTCTCTTCACCTCCACACTCTGGAAACGCGGGTGTGTGTTTGTGCCTCTGGCTAGCCTTAACACAGCTTCTCAGAAATCAGATTCTGTCACATGCAGCCTCTGGAAACTTGCTCCTTCTGGCCAAGTGATTGTCCGTTTTATGGCCTCGCTTTGTTTGTTCATTCACTGGCCTGTCAGGGAAAACGGAGTTGTTTCCAGTTTGAGTAAAACTACGACGGATACTGCCGTAAAGTTGGTGTTTGTGTCTCCTACTCGGCTCAGCGAAGGTGAATAGGGCCTTATCCTAAACGCTATTTGCTTTATAAAAAACTGGCAAATGTCCCCCAGGTGACTAGCCGGTTTCGCATTCCTCCCCCATACCGCTCACTGGTGACAGGTGTGTGGGAGGGCTTGGTGCCTTGGCTTTCAGATTGCCTTTTCCAATTGCTCGTGATGGAGACATGTCTTCTATATGTTTGTGATGCTGGGCCCTTTATTTCTCTTGATTTTTTCCTGTATATCAACATGATGAATAGAAGCTTTTTCTATTTTTTTTACTCTGTTTTTAATTTATTTTTATTATACCACCTTGAGATATACAATTACAAAGATGTTCATGTTTGGGTTTTGGTCATACAGTGTTCCAGCACCCATCCCCCTTCAGTGTCCATTTCCCCACCACCAAGGTCCCCGATTCCCTCCTCCCTCCCTAGCCTGCCTCCATGGCTCTCTCTCTCTCTCTCTCTCTCTCTCTCTCTCTCTCTCTCTCTCTCTCTCTCTCTCTCTCTCTCTTATACATTGTGGCTTTCAGTACATACATTTAGAGATTATTATGAATATCCCTTTGCCTACATTCAACGCTCAATCCTAGGCTGGTATTATCATTTCCAACAATTATTAGCACACTGTTCCCTTTACCTTTTCAGCAGTTATCGTGACTCACATGGTCTTACCTTTCAGCAGTCAATGTGACTCACACCGTCTATCAGCCTTCCTTTGGAATAACACATACAGCAGGCAAACTGTTTTTTAGATATTTTGAAGGGGAAAAAAATACATGTTAACCAAGTGCTTCTTTTTTAAAATTAGAAAACATATCAAATATATATATATAGTGTTCCATGTATAGACATGTATATATACATATATACACATAATTGTGTGTTCTATACATTTATTTTATTATTTTTATCTGAATCATAGGAAAGAGAAAAGAATGTAGATTTTGTTTTTTTTTCTTGTTTTTTTTTAAAATTTTTTATTATACCACCATGAGACATACAATTACAAAGGTGTTCATAATTGGTTCTTGGTAATACAGTATTCCAGCACCCATCCCTCCACCAGTGCCCCATTCCCACTACCAGTGAACCCACACCCCCTCCTGCCCACCCCCATGCTGCCTCAATAGCAGGTACCCCCCACTTCCTCTCTTTCTCTCTCTCTCTCTCTCTCTCTCTCTCTCTCTGCATCTCTCTCCCTCTTCTTTTATACACTGTGGCTATCCCTGCAGATATTTAGAGTTTATCATGGCTTTATTTTTTTTTTCAACCTACTTATTTGCAGAAGACTAGAAAGGTGAACTTTGTGAGGTGACTTTGAGTATGCATTAAATAAATTTTTTTAATGTTTGTTTTTTTCTTGACTCACTTCCAGCAATGCTTGGGACTTACTCCTGGCTCAGGAATTAGGAATTGCTCGTGGCAGTACTGGGGACCCTATGGGATTCCAGGGATCAAACCCACATGCATGGCAAGCAATTTACCTGCTGTACTATCTCTGTGGCCCTTTTTAAACCTTTTTTTAAGGGAGTATTTTGTTTGTTTGAGTTTTGTTTTTGGATCACACCTTGCGGTGCTCAGGGCTTACTCCTGTCTCTGTGCACAGGAATTAACCCTGGTGGTGCTTGGAGAGCCATACGGGACTCCAGCGGTCGATCCCAGGTCGGCCACATGCAAGGCAAGTGTCCATCTGCGTTGCTTTCTCCCAGGCCTGAGCCTTAGAGCCGAGGGCAAGTAAAGTGCCATCACAAGCAGTCGTGCATACATGCGTTAAGAGTCCCAATATATGTACTAGGATTATCAGGGCTTACCTGTATCGGTGCTTCTGGTTTTAGTACTGGGGAGCAAGCCCTGATCTCCTGTGAAAGGCGTGTCCTTCCTCAGAGCTCTGTCCACAGCCTCTGCGCTCTCAGGAGTCACCTTCCAGTACTGAAATCTGCATTTCTGATAAGGAATTGAAGACAGAGTTTAACTTCTTTTTACAAAGCTATTATTTGGTTCACTCCAAGTAATAGACTTTGTTATCTATTTTATTTAACTTAATCAGAAATTGTAAGTACCAGGATTTTGCGAAGAACATTTATCCAAAGTAGCTGGTAGTGGTACATTTGTTTTCTGAGCCAAAAGTCCAGATTTTTATTCATAATACTCCACTATTTCTCCTGGGCTGGAGTGATAGTACAGCAAGGGCCTTTGCATGGGCCAACCCAGGTTTAGGCCCCAGCACTCCGGCAGCCCCGGGCACAAAGCCAGGAGTCAGCCCTGAGCACCGCTGGCTGTGACCCACCCCTGTCCCCCCCAGGTACCATAGTGCTTCTCCTAAGATTAGAAAAGTTTAAAAAATAGATTAAAATTTTACTGTAAAATTTTAAGCCTCTAAGAGGGTATTTATTTGGTAGCTAGTTGAGGCAAAGACGATCTCAGCCTCACAATGTTTTATTCTACCCTTGAGTTCCTTCACTTTTTTTTTTTTTTTACTTTTTGGGTTCATACCTAGCGATGTTCAGGTGTTACTCCTGGCTCTCTTCTCAGGAATTACTCCTGGCGGTGCTCAGGGGACCATGTGGGATGCCGGAGGATTGAACCGGGGTTGGCGCGCTGCAAGGCAAACGCCCTACCCTCTGGACTATTGCTCCAGCCCCAGACTTTACTTTAAAAAGCTTATTTTATACATGTCATATGATGGACCAGCCAGTATTCATTAATGCTAGTCATATGTGAGTTTCTAGATGAAGCCTCAGAAAAGATTCTCTAGTTATATTTGTAATCTTTAATTGCTTTCGAAAGATATCATCAGAATGATATATATTGTTGTTAGTGGTAAAAATATTCTAAGTATTACTTGCAGGAACTTTTTAATAGTCTAATTAAACTCTTTGAAGTGGTACTTGGTATAGTTTTTTGCAAAACAAATTGTTGTATAGCTGCAAATAATGCCTTAAACTGTTTTGTCAATAGACTCATTTTATGGTGCATCAATAAATTCCATTTACACAGTGATTAAGCCATCTTTATCTTAATAGTGTTTTTCCCTGCAGTGATCTTCTACTGTCTAAATTAATGACTGTGTAGAATTGTCAGAGTTTTTCTTAACATTTTGTTCTATATGTGATCTTTATATGCATTGATATATTTATATTGGTAAAAATTCATCTGCAAAATAGTCACTTAGTGTTTTATAATATAAAGCTCTTAATGGACATAAAATATTTAAAGTATGATAAAATTGTTTTGGGGTGGTTTCCATATATGCAGTGAAACTATATACTCCTTGTTTTAAAAGTACTAAAATGTCAGTTGACATTTTTAAAGAAAAAATTTCAATAATTCAGTATTTCTTTTATATATTCCAGGGCAAAATGTTGTGATATTAAATGCAATGATACAGAATTTTGCCTGAATGTATTTACTTTAGTTTCATGATAGATCAATAAAGGTAGTAAATTGAGATAGAAAATATTACCTTATGGCATTTTGCAACAGTTATTATTGGTGTGACTTTTGGCAAGTCATTAAACCTCTCTGAATCTTAAATTATTTTTTATGGAAGTAAAATTGTCTGGTTTCTGAGATTATTTCCAGTTCTGTGATTCTTATGCCAGGAATTATATCAGCAATAAACGCAACATACGTGAGTTGGGTTTACTTGGTATACTAGGTCAGTCAGCTTTTTTTTTTATATGTTGATAGTGATTTAGGTATTATTATCTAATATTTATGGAATTCTTTTATGTGCCTGGCATTGATCTAAACTAATATTCTGTACAATAATTCACTAACTTTATTCCTACCATATGAAGTAGTTATTCATGAAACCTGTGTAGTTTATAGAGATTTAAAAAGTGTGTTATACTTTTGCTATTGCTTAATGATAGTAAGAAAACCATGATTCAAACCCAGAAGCAATAGTTAAAAGACTTTCTTCTGAAGTTTACTATGTGGATTATATATGTGAAGTTTCAGATTTTTGTCAGACTGAAGACCTTAACTTCGTCGGGCCTCCTTTCGAATCAATCCTATATTTTACTTTCTCATTATTAGATACAATAGATACAATGATTAGATCTTCATAATTACAGTATGATTATGTCACTGAACTGCGTGTCTTTAAGTGAATTGTATACTTTTCTTAACAGCACTTTTTTTTTTTTTTTTTTTTTTTTTGCTTTTTGGGTCACACCGGCAATGCTCAGGGGTTTCTCCCGGCTCTGCACTCAGGAGTTACTCCCTGGCAGTGCTTTGGGGGACCATATGGGATGCCGGGATCGAACCCAGGTCGGCACAGGCCAGCCGCGCAAGGCAAACGCCCTACCCACTGGGCTATCGCTCCGGCCCCTACTTTTGTTCAGAATTATGCAAGCTTGGAATTTTGTTTCATGAGTGGTAAAAGGTGATTTTGGTGAGTTCTGTGCACTACTGTGTTCTCAGCTCCATAGAATTCTGACTAACTCAGCTAAGTAGACGTTGATGAGAAGTAACGCGGTGTAGAGCACTTGTGGGCCAATGTGTGGAGTCCTGAGTTCAAGCCTTGACACTCAGTAAACAAATATTGCAAATGAAATCTTTTTACAAAGCTCTCATAAGCCTTCTAGTGTATTTACTCTGTTTTGAGGTGGAATATCTGGAGCAGTGATGGCTACTTTTTAAATGTGGCCTTTTAAATTTTGTCCATAGTTTATTGTAAAGCAGCATTAAGTAGTTAAGATTCTTAGGTAAATAGCCAGCTGTTAACTTACTCTTAATTAGCATAGTCTAATTGGGGAGGCACACCCAATAGTGTTCAGGGCTTTCTCCTGATTGTGCACTCAGGAGTCACTCCTGGCAGTGCTGGGGAACCATATGGGATGCCAGGGATCGAACTTGGTCAGTCACATGCAAGTGCCTTTACACTGTACTGTCTCTCTCACCCAAGGTTTGTGTGTGTGTGTGTGTGTGTGTGTGTGTGTGTGTGTTTTAGGTAACTAGCTCCAGAGAAAGAGCACGAGGTTAAGGCACTTGTTTTGCAATGCAGCCAGCCCTAGTTTGGACCCCAGCTCCACTTCCCACCCCTGAGCACCTCGAGGAGTCACGTCTGAATAAAGAACCAGTGATAGCCTCAGAGCAATGCTGAGTGCAGCCCCCCATACCAACGTTGCTAGTAGATTTTAAACTTTAGATGACTAGAAAAAATAGAAGCTTGTTAAAACAAGAAACAAATTTAAGGGTGGGCGGGAGGGGTGGGGTACATTGGTGGTGGAAATGGGGCACTGGTGGAGGGATGGGTGCTGGTATACTGTATTACCAAGAACCAATTATGAACACCTTTGTAATTGTATGTTTCACGGTGGTATAATAAAAAAAAATTTTTAAAAAAGTATAATAAAAAAGAAAGAAAAATTTAAGTATGAATAGTTCCTTATTTATTAATGTAGTAAAATATGTGATTTGTAACTTTTCCATGAAGAAAAATCCAGGTCCAGATTGCTTTACAAAGAGATTCTCAAGATTTACAAGTTCTAAAATTTCTAAAAGTTTACAAGAATTATTAGAAGAAATAACATCAAAAATTACTAAAACTCATTGAGAGAATGAAAATATTCCCCAAGTCATATGTTACTTAATACTTGATACCTTAATATCAACACCTGATACAGGCCGGAGCAATAGTACAGCGGGTAGGGCATTTGCCTTGCACGTGACCGATCCAGGTTCAATCTCCAGCATCCCTTATGGCCCTCTGCGCGCACCTCCGGGAGTAATTCCTGAGTGCAGAGCCAGGAGTAACCCCTGAGCATCGCTGGTGTCACCCAAAAAGAAAAAATCAACACCTGATAAGCCAAAAAATAAAACCCCAAACAATAAATTGCTGGGTCCAGTTGTCAGCTATCACTGGGAGTTACCACAAGGCCCTACTAACGAAGTCCCAAATAAACAATCAATAAAATGAGCTTAGTATGGCTGCAATAATACATGGTTGATACATAAAACCATATAGAAAACGAGACGCTGTCTCTTTTGCCAAGGCATCGAAAATCAGATGGGTTGGACATGCAATGCGATTTGGAGACGACCGCTGGACTAGAGCCGTTACTGACTGGATCCCACTGGATGTCAAATGATCATGTGGCCGCCCACCTACAAGATGGTCAGACTTCCTTGTAAAGACCCTGAAGGAACGGTTTGAGGTTCTTCATATTCCTGAAGCAACCAGATGCCATTGGGCTACAATGGCACGTGATAGGGTCAAATGGAAACTTTACTGGCGCCCGCTCGAGCAAATTAATGAATAACGGGATGTCAAGTGATCAAGTGACCATGAATAGAAAGGAAAAAATGTGGAAGACCCCCAAAGTGCCGACATGAGAAGGGAAGGGAACATAAAGAGCCTCAAACTATTCCATCAAGTCATAGGAATGAGGTCTATAATTGTTACTGGTTTTTGGCAAATCAAATAAGACACGGGTAGCTTGCCAGGCTCTGCCGTGTGGGTGGGATACTCTTATATGTGTGTGTGTGTGTGTGTATGGTGATAAAATGTCCAGTAATGCGAACCCTATTTGGAGAGTTAGTCAAAGGCTTTAGAATTAAAAAGAGACAGAAAAGCAGACATTTCCACGGAGGTTTTATTTCTCCAATGATGCTTAATTTTAAACGTGTTCTAGAGAAGAGCAACATTTTATGAAGTCGTTTAGTAATTAGCACTTGTCCCAGTAAACACAACTACCAAAAAAAGATAAGACTTACTAAGTTGTAGCAAAACAGTGGGCTGATAATTCAGTGGAATTGTTCATAAGAACGACACTTGCTCTTTCCTCTCTCCCGGTGTAATAGCGTCTTCAGAGTATATGCTTTGGGCCAGGTAACTCTGATGGAAAACATGCCTATATACCAGGGCAGAGCATCCCCGGCACAGACGAGGGTCCTGGCCCTCCTGTCCCTGAATAACCATCAGCTGCCTAAAGGTTGTGTCTGGCAGAGGCCACATGCACTGTCGAAGCGTGACGGTGGAGTGAAAGCGTCACCCGCACCTCACATCTGCCTCCTTGTGCTTATAATAGACCTCCTATGGGTCTGCGAGGCTCAGATTTCCTGAGGGAGCCGAGTTGGTTTCTAAGGTTCCATCCACGGATCTTATATTCATTGGCACTAAGGAAGACATTTTTGTGTATAAACCTGTTCGAATCGAGCCCTGCCTGAAAGTCAGATTGTAGTTTAGAGGTTGCTAAAGTGGTTTTCTTACTTAAGAAGAAAACGGCATATGATACATGGCGTTGTTGTATTGTTTGTTCTCTGTGCCTTGGAAGACTTTTTTCCGTATCTTCATATATTGAAATTATATGCCTAAAAGTATGTGCCTAAGAAGGCTTTTAAGGTGTCGGTGTGTTTCAGCTTTTCATGGAGGTCTTTAGGTGCACTAAGATAGACAGTGACCTGCAAGATCATATTTTATGGGCGGGAAAATAACAATTGGGGGTGATTTCAACTAAAGCACAACTTCCTGTATGTAGTGTGTAGGTAAGTCAGTTGTATCATTCTGGCAGGAAAACATTAGCTTTTCTAAAAGCTAGTGGGTAGCCAAAGATTAATTGTATATTCGAGTTGGGTGGGAAACGTCCAGCTCAAAAACTCATGGGATGTGACCCTGCTCAATGAGGAAACGACACGCCCACTTCTGGCCATCTGCCCGCAGCCCACCTCCCTGTGTTGTAATGTCATAAATACCCAAACGGCCCTTGACAGGAACAGGTTTCCCCCCTTGCTCTAAGCTCAGTGACACACCTTGGTGATAGCTCCTTTCTTAGGTGAGTTCCGTAATATTAATGTTATATTGGAAAAACATTAACTTGCCCCTCAAAGTATTGCAGGTGTGGCTGCGGTGCCTGGCTGCATCAGCAGGTGGCAGACAGGAGACAGGCTTGTCTACACCCAGGGCTCTGCCCCGTGGTCCCTGGATGGTTGATGGTCTGACATAGAAAAAGACTGGGTCCCCTAGGATGAACCCAGAGCCACAGCAGAGCCTGGCAGGTACCCGTGGTGTATTCAATATGCCAAAACAGTCACAATAATGGACCTCATTCCCAACGAATGGAGATGTTACTGGTGCCCGTTAGAGCAAATCGATGAATAACGGGAAGACAAGTGACAAGAAAAAAATGAGAGTTTTTTTTTCAGGGATAAAAGTCTTAACTTGTCACTGGTACAGTGGAAAGGGTGCAAAGATGTAAAGTGTGTGAGAGAAAGTGTGTGTGTGGGGAGATTGTGCTCGCACATGCATGCACGTTGGCCAGTGTTTCCCAGCGTGGGAGATCACTCCCCTGAGCCATACTGGAGGGTACAGGAGCTATCCAGTAGCAGCCTCGGATGCTATTAGGGGGTCCAGGTAGGAGGCTGAATATTCTATGTTTCCAAAAAAGGGAAATAGTTGGCCAGATAAGTTTGAGGGACCTCTGGTGTTCACATTTAGGCTCCACTTTTCTGTTCTTTCCTCTTAGGCCTTTCTGTCATGGAAACAGAAATTGCTGGGCTGTCCTTTTATTTTTCAAGTTGTCTTAAAAATTGAACGTTTTTTTTTTTTCCATACTGCTGTGTTGCTTTTTAAATGTTTCATTGTTCGCACAGCTGGGATCCTTTACATTTCCCTAACTAGCTACTTCCTCTGACAGGGGAAAAAATAATCAGTGTTTAGGGTGGCAAAGTAGAATTGAGGTGTGAATTATATTCAGAGGAATTTATTCAAATATATTCTAAGAATAATGAGATCATTATATAGAGAGAAAAGAAAACCAATATTGTCCTAAGCACTTGCAGGAGGAAGGGGTGGGGATGTGCTCACATATGCCTTATCCCCTTAGAGAGTTTATTCGCTATTACAGATGCAGCAGCAGGGTCTGTAAGAAATTCACCCTTGGAGAGGACCCAGTTTTAGGTTACCCCAGAGGTGCAGCCTAAGAACGTTGCTGTCGAGTGGGGCACGTGGTGTTTAAGGAGAAGTCGCGGACTGCAAGGAATATGGCAGAATATACAAAGGGAGGGAAAATCATAACAGTGTGAAGCCTGAGCAAGAGTACAGTGGGCTGGACGTTTGCCTTGCACACAGAAGGGGATCGGTCCCTACAGGTTCCATCCCTAGCCTCCCAGTAAGTCCTGAGCGGCATCGGCCGTGCCTGCCTTCTCTGGGGCTGGAGCAATCCGGCCACGCGCCAACCTGGGTTTGTTCCCTGTCACCTATGCGGGCCCCTGTGCCTCCAGGAGTGATCCGAGTGCAGAGCCCTGAGTACTGCTGTGTGTGGCACAAACACAAAAACCCTTCTGTGACACGAAGCTCGTAGACTCTCTGTAGTTGGTCGTTTCAGGCAGTTTCTCGGTGCCTGGAAAGGCAGAAGGAAGCTGCCAGCTTAGACACGAATGAATCAAGGGCAGGGATGTAGCCCAGTCCTCGAGGCCCTGCCTGTGGTATTAGTGTCAATCCTTAAGACCATGAACATGCAAACGAATTTGATGAATAATTTGAAGGAGTTCACTAAGAATAGTCAATCCATGGGGTTGGAGGACATGTTTAGCTAATCTGGGAGTTTTGTTGTTTTGCTCACTCCCAGCTTAATCTTATTTAAGCCAAGGTTCATTCTAATGAGATCTCTCTTCTATGTAAACACTGCTAGAGGGTGTGGCAGTTACAGAAGTCACCTTGATTGAATAACTTCTGACTTATACATCTACTAAGACTTCTATGTTTTCTAGATTGGGCACAGCTCCTCTTTATACCCACTGCACCCAACGTGGGACAGTTAGAATTTACCAGGAGACTACCACCCTGGCTACGCTGAGACTAAAGGAAGACTATAGGAAGGATCATACTAGTTTGCTCTAAGCAGGCGAGTATGACCCTTTCAGTACATGAGAACAAGATACTCAGAATCACCCTGGTGCAGATAATAATAAGAAGGACCTTGTGGGTACCATCTAGATTACATGAAATTCATGAAGTTAAGATGTATTACTTTATATCAGCCCTCTCTCTCTCCAGTGTTTTACATAAGAGATAATCTTGGTAGAAAGGATTAGACCTTGGCATAAGCTTTGTTTATACCTGCAATAGGGTGTGGCACTACACTCTGTTTAGGGTTCTTTGTTGGCATGACAACCTCCCGATTGGATTACTTTTGGTGTATATAAGGGGCTGACTTGAGGCCCCTTCACCTTTTGCCTTTTGGTTCCTCAGCCTTCAGCTTTTGGCTCCCTGCGGCTTTTGGCTTTTGGCTTTGGCCTTTTGCTCTTTGGCCTTTTGCTCCTCCTGGGTAGGACTCAGCTCGGGTGACATCCTCTCTCTTTGGTGGGAGACTTAGGCTCTTTTGTATGGTCTAAGTTCGGACCAGAGCTAGAGTTTGTTCATTATATTGGATTGCAGTGGAAGAGCTTTTGTACTATTAAAAGCCATTTTTGGAACTGCACCAGACTCGTGAGTTTTCATCTTTCTCCTGGCGTCCTCTGAGGTAGAAGACAACCTCTGTCCTGACACTGTCGGGACCCCGCGACGTTCCCCAACAGCCGAGGAGTTACTTCAAAGGGCTGGAGCACATGTGGCACATGGGCTGATCTCGGGTGTGACCCAGCTCTGCCGAGCACTGGCTGGGACCACCTGAGCACCAATGGGCTAATCCTGGAGGCCCCCTCACACTGCTGGACCTAAGAAGTGCCACATGACTGGGTTTCAGCATGAATAATCGAGCCCACGCAGCCAGGCCGGATGTCACCGGGAATGGTCCCAGCCCCGTGGGCACTGCTTGGGTGGTCTTAAAAAACATATTTATGTTTAGATTAGGCATATTCAACTTTTGGATGCTGTTTCTGTAAATGTCAGTGAAAGCATGTCCCAGACCTTTAAAACCTGTATAGAAACATATTGGATAGGTCTTTACCCATTAAGTTTCATTTGGGTTACATTTCATAAACCTATTTATTAAGACTTATGCAGTTTCCATGTTGTCATATTTATCTGAAATTTTAAAACCAATAGAAAGTACCTGTATCCCTGACTTCATGTGCGGTAAGATCTTACGTGGGACATAAATGGACACCCCTCTGGTGCTAAAGCTGATTCAGTTTGGTAAGCAGTTGGGGTGTTTTGTTTGCTTTTGATTTAAAAAGATTTTCACCTGGGAAATCTTAGCTTAAATTTTGTTTCATTCATATTTATTGCTTTTGCAGCTTATTTACAATATATCGTTCTATGGAAAAGCATGTTCTATTTGTGGATTGTTACTTTCAGCGACTTTTATAGTGAAAATTAAGAAACTTTGAGAGAGGTGTGTCTGGAGGGGCGGCGGACTCTCAGGTTTGTTTGGAGTCGGTTGCCTCATTGTTATCCAGACAATTTTGCTCTTTCCATTTATTAATAAGTGTCATTTTCCATCATTTATCAATAAGTAGACTTTGTGTAGCCGTGTTTTTTAAGCTTTAACTGTTTTGTCGCAGAAAATGAAGTCTCCTTTCTTCGCTGAGTTGTGTTCCATCCTGAGTGGACTTCCTTTATGCAGTTACTGGTGATGATCATAGAGTTGTTTCCAGCTTCAGGTTATTATCAGTAATCGTTTGTAACCTTATTCATGAGAGACTTAGTTTTAGAACACTTTGATTAGGAGGGCCTTCTCTCTCTCGTGTGTGTGTGTAGGGTAGGGATAGGCACACCTAGAGGTGCTCGGGGCTTGTTCCTGGCTCTGCACTCGGGGATCACTCCTGGAGAGCTCGGGACCAAGTGGGGTGCCAGAGATGGAGCCCAGGTCAGCCGTATGCAAGGCTAGTGCCCTTCTCACTGTACCCACTTGCCCCATCAGGGGCCTTGCTCTTGAGTCACCGGTTCATAGACTGTTTAGTTTTGGGTGATCTAAAATATAACCGCCATGAAGGCTCTGCACCTCTGTCAGAAACGGGAGAGGAAGAAACCTGTTGGCTGTTTGCAAGATTTGGGGGGTATCTGATACTTGGGGCATTCTATTTTTTAAATAGAGTGTGGGGCGGAGCGATAGCACAGCAGGGAGGGCGTTTGCCTTGCATGCAGCCAACCCGGTTTAATCCCAGCATCCCATATGGTCCCCAGCACCGCCAGGAGTGATTCCTGAGTGCAGAGCCAGAAGTAACTCCTGAGCATAGCTGGGCGAGACCCAAAAAGCAACAACAAAGAAATAGGCCGGGGAATGTGAGTCGCTGTGGAGTACATGCCTGAGGGCGCGGGGTTCTGAAAGGTTCAGTGCTCCCCTCACATGCTCCCGTGCTCGAGCTCTGCCAGGTGTGGCTCCAAAACCAAATTTTTTTTTTTTTGCTTTTTGGGTCACACCCGGCAATGCTCAGGGGTTACTCCTGGCTCTGCACTCAGGAATTACTCCCTGGCGGTGCCGGGGACCATATGGGATGCCGGGATTGAACCCTGTCGGCCGCGTGCAAGCCCTACCCGCTGTGGTATTGCTCCGGCCCCCAAATAGATTTTTGAAAAAGAGCATGCTGTAACAGTGAAAAGATAAAATGACATGAAAGCAACCAAATGCAGTGTGCTGGCAGACTCCATACCCAAGAGTTCTAACACTGAGTTCTGGCTCGGCAGCTTAGTCTCTGGGTCCTGCCGTGCCTCTCACTAGACTCCGGACTAGACTGTGACATGCTCTTTGGTTTGTCTTTGGCCAAACTATAACTTTGAACAAATGAGTAAATATTTTGAAGAAAAACAGAATTATGCTACCATATTATGAAAACATGGATATATATATAATTTAGTCCTCACAGCCATTCTCTGTGGTGGTGCCTAGGAGATCATTAATAATAGTTCTGTTTTGCTTATGAGGAAACCGTGACTCAGAGAAACACCTTAGGTGACTGAAGCCACAGTTGACTCCTTACCAGATGTTGTGAGGTGGCAAACACTAGGCCAGGGGTCTCTGTATCGGGAAGAGGGACACGTCCTCTGGAGAAAGGAGAACTAAGTCTGTTAATACTTAAGAATGCTGGTCTTTCCCACTCCTCCCTTTCATGAAGGCCCCATGTGTGTGTGTGTGTGTGTGTGTGTGTTAACTACCTGACTATTGCAACTCTAAGGAGAAAGCTAAGCTGTGCATGCTAATAACCTTATGGTATTTTTCCACTGCAGAGCATTGTAGGGTGTCAGAAGACTGGTATATTAGATGTTTCTTTGTGTCATAAACATTAGGAGAAATGCTGTCAAAGAGCAAATAGAATTCACAGTGTAGTCTAACAGCCTGACAGATTATCCTCGCAGGATTCCTGCTAGCACATTCTCTCAATCACTTCTTCCCATGTTACGTTCGCTGCACTGCTCTGTAGCTCAAAGCTGCATGCCACTCTGTATGTGCCAATAACTAAGCCAGCAGTAGTTACATTTGAAAATCAACTGGGGGACTGGGCAGAGGGTCGGGGTCAGAGGTGCATGGCTGGCAGGCAGGGGGGGGGCCCAAGTTAATCCCAGGAGAGCATGCCCCACCCCCAGCACCACCTGTGAGCCCAGCAGCCTCACCCACTAGAGCTGAGCGTTGAACTGCCCAGCCTGGCTGGTTGGGCGTCCCCGGGCCTCCTGTGCACTGCTTGGGAGGACCCCTCCCCAAAACCGTGGGACTCAGTTATTCCACCTACAGCGTCTCCAGCAGTCAAATACTACCTGTGTCGTATTTGATCTGCCAAATACTGCCGGGAACACCGCCGGGGTCCCCAACAGTGTCGGGACAGAGGTTCTCTTCTACCTCCGAGGACGCCGGAGAACAGATGAAAACTCACGAGTCCGGTGCAGTTCCAAAAAATGGCTTTTAATAGTACAAAAGCTCTTCCACAGCAATCCAATATAATGAACAAACTCTAGCTCTGGTCCGAACTTAGACCATACAAAAGAGCCTAAGTCTCCCACCAAAGAGAGAGGATCTCACCCGAGCTGACTCCTACCCAGAAGATGGAGCAAAAGGCCAAAGAGCAAAAAGCCAAAAGCAAAAGGCCAAGGAGCCAAAAGTCACAGGAGCCAAAATCCAAAAGCTAAAAGGCCCAAAGTCAAAAGGTAAAAGGTAAAAAGTGAAGGGGCCTCAAGTCAGCCCCTTATATACACCAAAGTAATCCAATCGGGAGGGTCATGTCAACAAAGAACTCTAAACAGAGTGTAGTGCCACACCCTATTGCAGGTATAAACAAAGCTTATGCCAAGGTCTAATCCTCTCTACCAAGATTATCTCTTATGTAAAACACTGGAGAGAGAGAGAGAGGGGCTGATATAAAGTAATACATCTTAACTTCATGAATTCCATGTAATCTAGATGGTACCCACAAGGTCCCTTCTTATTTTCTGCACCAGGGTGATTCTGAGTATCTTGTTCTCATGTACTGAAAGGGTCACACTTGCCTGCTTAGAGCAAACTAGTATGATCCTTCCTATAGTCTTCCTATAGTCTCAGCGTAGCCAGGGTGGTAGTCTCCTGGTGAATTCTAACTGTCCCACGTTGGGTGCAGTGGGTATAAAGAGGAGCTGTGCCCAATCTAGAAAACATAGAAGTCTTAGTAGATGTATAAGTCAGAAGTTATTCAATCAAGGTGACTTCTGTAACTGCCACACCCTCTAGCAGTGTTTACATAGAAGAGAGGTCTCATTAGAATGAACCTTGGCTTAAATAAGATTAAGCTGGGAGTGGGCAAAACAACAAAACTCCCAGAATAGCTAAACCTGTCCTCCAACAGAATACCAGTAACAATTATGACCTGATGGAATGGTTTGAGGCTCTTCATGTTCGTGGAGCGAGCAGATGCCCTTGGGCTACACTAGCATGTGACAGGATGTTACAGTGATACAGCGTCTCCAGCATGAAGAATTCTTGATCTCTGTTGCCTTGTGAATCATTTCAGTTATGACAAACAAGTAACTTGATAAGGCTTTTTCCTTTTTCATTTCTGTCTGGAAGGATTCACCAAGCTTAATTACAAAGCTTTACTCTAGTGGCTATTAGCGGCTATTTTCTAAAACTTCTTGGGATCAGTCTGCCAATTGTTTTTTCTGTGAAGTTCTGTGCATAAGCTTTGCAAAGTAAATAGAACATTAGATGTTCTCTCTTTTTGGCTTTCCTAAGGAGGGGAGAAACCTTACTTAGCGAGGGAAACCTGGGGCTCCTTTTTGAACTGAGGTATTTATAAGGTACATGTTTAGCTTGTACCTTAACACATTGCTTAAAAGCAAGCCGAGAGCATTTTTCGCTCAGTACTATACAGCGCTCCAGAGAACATTTCTGGCTACGCTCTTTGCGGATACAGATCTGCACCCTGCTCTTTAGAAACTCTCCTGCTCTGGGTCTGCAGGTGACCGCTCTCAGTGCCAGAGAGAATGAAACGAAACCATTTGGAAGCTCTTTCAAGAAAGACATTCTCCTTTCAGAAACTGCCACATAATGCGAGTAGTTTAGGACGTGTACTTCGACCTTCACAGCCCTGCGGAGCTGCAGTGGGGAGACCGTTGGCTTCTGCACACACCCAGGGCAGGCCGTTCTGTCATTTTCTGCATGGTGCCAGTAGGGATTCGGAGCTGGATTCCGCCCACCGGGGTGTTGAAGCCAGAAAATTTAGATTGGAGTCCCAGGGTGTGTTTGCTCATTTTCCTCCAGAGAGTTCATCATTATTCAGTTTCCTCAAGTCACCACTGAAAAAACTCGAGTGCCTTCTTGGGTTTGATCTTAGTAACTGGTAGTAAGTGTAGCACCTGGTATATGTGAAACAATTTCCTGAATGTTTTCTTTCCCTGTGACCTTTCCTCCAGCTCCCAAGGAAAAAAGGGAGTAGCTTCATATATAGCTCATATAAGCTTTGGTGTTTTATTCTTTGCTCAGGGATTCCTCCTGGCTTTTCTCTCAGGAATTACTCCTGGCAGTGCTCAGGGGACCATGTAGAATGCTGAGGATCAAACCCTGGTTGGCTGCAGGCAAGGCAAACACCCAACCCACTGCACCACCGCACCAGTCCTATTATTTTATAACCTACGTAGATCCCATGAAATTTTGAGCACAGATGAGGGTAGCTGTGTTGGTGTACCAATAGGGTGCTGGTGATTCTCAGCATTACCCCTGACCTGCAAAGACAGGAAACAATCCCACAGGATTGTTTGAAAAAAATATATGCTT
The DNA here is from genome assembly GCA_021461705.1 of Cryptotis parvus. Taxonomy (NCBI): domain Eukaryota; kingdom Metazoa; phylum Chordata; class Mammalia; order Eulipotyphla; family Soricidae; genus Cryptotis; species Cryptotis parvus. Next base: position 41,523 of record JAJIBD010031894.1, on the reverse strand, counting down.
ATAAGTCTGTTACTAAATGCATAACTTAAGTGAGTGTGAATAAGCACATTCTAATTTAGTGGTTTTGGAATACCTGCAACATATCACTTTCCACTGAGAAATAGGCTCTTTTGCTCTTTCTAGGCTGTAACTCAAAAAAATTATGACTGAGGCTTTGGTTACTATTTTGGATTCTAGTGTGATGCAGAAAGAGAGAAAGTGGCTCCCTCTCACCCCCTCCGGTCACCATTGAAATGGCTATAAATATATTTTAAAATAGTAGATAAGGACTGAAACATGAAAGTAAAGGGTGGGCATATACCTGAGGTGTGAAAATGTGGAGAAATTTCCATTACTTAGACATTCCCTAGAATAGAATTCAGCAACTAGAATTTTTTGAAGAATGGCTGTTTCAGGTCTTTGGTTAAAAAGTTCTTTAGTTAAAAGGAATGCAGGGATGTTATCTCCTACCAATAAAGCAGGAAAGCTAGCTTTCAGAAACAATTTGGATTGTGTCAAGGAGAAAGGAACCGAACCAGGCCAGGGTGATGGTACGGTAGGCAGGGCAGGCTCTTGCCTTCCACGCAGCTGACCCAGCTGTGATCCCTGGTATGATCCCTGGTACCCCGTGTGGTTCCCTGAGCTGAACCAGGAGCGATCCCTGGGCACAGAGCAAGGAGAAAGGCCTAAGTCCTGCCAGGTGTAGCTCCCGACCACCCAAAAAAAGTTGTTTAAAGATAGGAACAAGCTTCAAGAGAGTTGCAAAAATGATAAAAATGATATTATTTAAGCGTCAGAGATTATAACTGCACTATAGTGACAATTCCATTAGCATATCAACTTTGTTAAAAATCTGTGCAATATTTTTTATTGTTACTAAAGAGACAATGTATTATGTTAGAAACCAGTAAAGGAAAGATGTGACCACTAATTCTTCCTTTCCTGTGTAAACTGCATGCCTCGGAAAAGCCAAATCGTTGGTAAGGGTGAGATTTCCTGCACAAAAGCATTTCAGCTACTAAGGATGGTTGATAGCAATCATTGTTTGTAAGATTCAATGAAACTATCATCAGTAACTACTAAAACTATTAGATAGATTCCTAATGGAAAATTTAATAATGGTTGGATAAACAGCACGTATGTATTCAGATTAATACTGACGTCACAATAAAGAATAACTGACATCTTATACTTCCTAACTGAAGCTTAATCTCTACTATGAATTATTTTTTGCTGAAAATTTTAAATCTGCTTGTACCAAGGCATAGACCCAGCTGCTGGTTAACAGGAAATTCCCAGAAAATTCATCTGATGTACTCTAAATCCATTGAAAGAAAGAAGACCATACCATTCACCACAATTGAAAGCATGCTCATGATGGTAAAGGTTCCTTCAATAATAATAATAATAAAAACATTTGTTAATGCTGGCAGACAAATTAAGTAGACTTTTGAAGTAATATGAAAAATGAATCCAGAGACAGATTGAGAAGAAATGAAGGAAGCAACGGCAAAGCATAAACTAAGTAGGTTCTCGGTAGGGCCGGGAGCGCCCAGAGGCCTAGAGCACATGTTGGCCATGTGGAAACGTAGCGGTTGGGTGCCTGATCCTGATGGTCCTCCAAACAACACCAAGAGTGGTCCCCAGCACTGATGGCATGGCTCCCTGAAAATGAGAAAAGGAAAAAGATACTGACCAAAATAAAGAACAGTCAGTTGGGAGCTTTAAAATGCAATATTCATTTGATGGTTATGCTTATGAGACAGAGTAAAAATGCCCTTGATTTTAGGAGTATGCTGGAGGGGACTCGCCTGCTTGGTGGATGCTGTTAGCTCCGGCCTCTGTAGAACAGTGTGTCGCCTCTTAAACAGGTTTGTCTAGAACCCCCAGATGACCCATGATAGTATTCTTGGCATCTGGTCTCAAAATACAAAAAAGTTCATTGGACAGATATGGCACACCTATGTTTGTTGCCGTGCTAACAAACATACATTAGCCAGGATGCATTAGCCAAGTGTCCAGTGAACAAAAGGACACTGCTCATAACAGATGGACACACAGAAGTTTAAGGGGGGCGCTCGAATCTAGAAGGGCGGCTCACTGGTCTGAGTGCATGCTTTGCATGTGGGAGACCCAGCTTGAGCCCCAGAACCGCATGGTACCCAAAGCACAGCTGGGAGCAACCCTGGAGCACAGAGCCAGTAGTAGCTCCCAGACATATCAGTGTAGGTCAAAAGCAAACCAAAAGTTGTGATAAATGCACACAATAGAATACTACTCTGCTATAGTAAAGATGAAGTTTTGCAGTTGGCAGCAATTCGGATGGGACTGGATCATGCAGAGTGAAATCAGTCAGGAGGACAGAACCAGATGACGTCACTCGTCTGCGGTGCGTGGAGAACAAAGCCAGGGAATACTCAGATTTTGATGATGACAAACCATTAACCTTTGATATGAAACCTAGATTACCGAGCCAGTGAAGGGTGAGGAGGAAGGAAAAGGTAGACAGGTCACACAAGGTTAGTGGACAGGCTGGTGATAGTGAAGGTGCAGTGACTGTCTACCTCAGAATTACGAGTTTTAACACTATTACAGTCAATTACCTATTAAAGTTGAAAAAAATTGCTCTTAATGATGCTCAGGACCACCAAGGCCATGACTAGCAGTTCTGTACAGACCATGTGATACCAGAGTTCAGACTCAGGGCCTCACACGTACAAGGCATACACTATAAACCTCTGAGTTCTCTTCCTAGCCCAGGACAATTTTTTAATTTTAAAATTAAAAATTGGGGGTTGTGGTCACACCTAGTGCTCAGGAGTGATTCCAGGCAGTGCTCGGGGGACCATATGCAGTGCCCGGTATCAAATCAGGCCAGCCACATTCAAGGTAAGTGCCTTAGCCCTTATACTGTCTCTCCAGCTCCTGAGACAGTTACTAAATGCACTGTCAGAAAGACTTCTGAGCTGAGGGATGCCTGATTCTATAATTATAACAGGCTTGTTTCTAAGCACCAGGAAAGTTTGACGTAGAGAAGTAATCCAGTATTAGTGAAAATGTACTTGCCTACAAAATAAAAAACAAACAGGACTATGTAAAGTTAAAGAGCTTCTGCATGGCCAAAAAAAAACAAAAATCATGGGCTAAAACTAAAAAGCTCACTGAATGGGATATTACAGTCAATGCATCAGATAGAGGTTTGATATCCAGGATATATAAAATACAAAGACCAACAAAGAGAAATTCAAAAACCCTGTCAACAAATGGGGAGCAGTTGAACAGGGACTCCTGAGATCAGACCATTAGATGGCCAATAAAAATGAAAAATGCTCAGTGTCATTTACCATCAGAAAAATCCAAACCAAGACGACAGTGAGATACTTCACACCAGTGAGAATGGCACCTATCAAGAAATAGCAGGAGCAGCCTGTGTTGGCAGGGATGTGGAGCAAAGGAATGCTTATCCACTGCTGGTGGAATGTTGTCTGGTACAGCCCTGTGGAAAACAGTATGGGGAGCTCTCAGTAAACTTGGGTTGAACAGCCATAGGACCCAGCAGTTCCACTTTTTGGGCATCTACCCCCAGGAGACATAAAAACTATAAAAAGGAGATGCGCATACCACTGATCATCACTCACTCAGTACAGCAGCGAAGATAAGGACTCAACCTGGTGCCCACTGGCAGGCAAATGGAGTATGAAGATATGGTGTATACACACAAGGGGCGCTATGCAGCAGCAAGGAATGATGATACATGCAATTTGCTGCAACATGGTGGAAACTGGAGAAGAACACGTTGAGCGAAGAAGCCGGAAGAAGAAAGACAGCACGTTTGGTGAGCTCACCCCCTGTGGGATCATGAACGCTGGATGAAGAAGTAAAAGGGGGTCTTGGACCATCCTCTGCCCCAGTGCTAGGAGGAGACAGAGAAGGAAGGAAATCTTAAGGGGGAGGGGGGGACGTGGAGTATGGAAAGGTCGGACTGCAGCTGAATTTCAAGAAGACAATGTTCATGTGAAAAGGACTAGCTCCTGATGTTCCATTTGCTCTCAACGGAACAAACATCTCCGAATGCAGCAGTTATGTGTGCGCAGGTCTAGAAGTCAACATGGTGAACGACCTAGCACCTGAGCTGCGCAGGAAGAAGAACAGCATGGAAAGCCTTCAAGAGCATCAAGGATGTGGTTAAGAAGATGAAGAACCTCTGACTCCGGGCACAACTTTTCGACTCCACCATTCTTCCTGCATTAACATACGCCTCAGAGACCTGGGCTCTACAAAAAACAGGATGAGAACGCTATTCGGGTCTCCCAAAGAGGAATTGAAAGAGACATACTTGGAATATCACGTTTCACTCAAGTGACAGAAGGAATCCAGATTTCTGACCTCCGTCAACGATCAAGAATCATGGTCTTTGTCTCGTTTGCCAAGATGATGAAAATCAGATGAGCCAGACACGGAATGCAGTTTAGGGACGACTGCTGGACTAGAGCTGTTTCCAACTGGATTCCACAGGACATCAAAAGAATGCGTAGCCACCCACCTACAAGATGGTCAGACTTTGTCAAAAACCTGAGCGAAACGGTTTGAGGCTCTTCATGTTCTTGGACCCAGCAGATGCCATTGGGCTACACTAGCACGCAACAGAGACGAATGGAGACGTTACTGGTGCCCACTCAAGTAAATCTATGAACAACAGGAAGACAAGTGACAAGTGATATTTTAATTACATATAGACTATATGTGTACCAAGTAGAATACTTTGTTGATTTAATTTGTTTTTGTACTAGCTCTTGATCATAATTAATGCCATAGAAATAATGTTTTTTCTTTTTAACTTCATTAATTTTATATGTGTGTGCGCATGCATGTGCAAAGAGCTTTTCTCTTCATGAATATAAAAAGGTGGTTGATTCGGTACCAGTTAATCTTCCTAGTTCACTTATTTAAATTATTCAAGCATGTTCTATATTCTATCTGGTTTAAGGTTACAATACCTTAGAAAATTGGAATTTACTTGACTCCACTAGGATTTTCCTATAGAATATGTGTGTCAAGTAGAGGAGCCAGTGCGTAAAATATGTGCTTCCCCCTCAAAGGAGACAGATATACATGAAAAGATCATTTATGTTTGTGACTTAGAACACTTAATATTACTAGGATGTCAATAATATCCAAAGTGATCTACAAATTCAATACAATTGCTATCAGAATCTCAATTACTTTTTTTACATAAATAAAAGCCTTTTAAAATGCATACTGAATCCCAAAGGGATCTGGACAATTTACACTTCCTAATTTCAAAACGAATCAATGACCTAGTAAATGCGGAGACAGAAAACCCTTAGAAGAGAAAAGGAGAAAAAATCATCACTACGTTGCATTTTGCATTTATTGAGTATGACACTAAAAACACAGGCTGCAAAAGATGGAAAAGGAAAACAGTTCAACTTGGATCTTAGGGAAAAAAAATTTTTTTTCAGTTGTGCCTAGAGGCAGCACAAGCAGCTAAAGACAGGCGGCACAAAGTTGGAGAAAATACAAACCTTAAAGAACCTGCCATGGAGCAGGGCTGGGGAAGGGGAGAGGAACCAGGGATGTTGGTGGTGGGAGATGGGCACTGGTGGAGGGACGGGTGCTGAAACACTGTATGACCAAAACCCAAACATGAACTTTTAATTGTATATCTTTTTATTTGTATATCTCACGGTGGTATAATAAAATACTTTTAAAAAAAAAAGAAAAAGAAAATACAAACCAGATGCAATTTATTACCTCTGGTTAGAAATTAGTCACATAATAAACCGAATCGCCACAACAAAGCGCGGTCAGTTTGGAAGTGAGCAGAGGACTTGCTTAGTTTTCTGAAGGAGAGACAATAAGTACATGAAAAGACGCTGAGCAGCACGAGTCATCAGGAAAATGCAGAACAAAAGGAAAATGAGATTCTACCACACATGCTGACTGTTTACAAAAACCGGAGCTAAGTGTTGGTGAGAATGTAGAAGATGTTAACTTTGTGCAGTGTTGGGGAGAATGTAATATAGTGCAGCCTCTGTGGAAACAGTAAATAGGGTTATCATATTCCACTTTTTAGCAATTCCACTTTTTATCACTTCATTGTTATTCATCAATTTGCTCGAGCGGGCGCCAGTAACATCCCCATTTGACCCTATCACGTGCCAGTGTAGCCCAATGGCATCTGCTTGCTTCAGGAATACAAAGAGCCTCAAACCATTCGTTCAGGGTCTTGACAAAGAAGTCTGACCATCTTGTAGGTGGGCGGCCACATGATCTTTTGACATCCCGTGGGATCCACTTTTTATATCCAAAGAGAATTTAGTAAATATCCAAAAAAGGATTTAAAATAGGGTCTAAAAGAGCCATTTGTACTCCAATGTTCAAAGCACTATTCAATATAATAGATGTTGATATGTAAACTACCCAGATATCCACTGACAAGTGACTGGGGTAAGAAAGTACAGTTTTACGTATATGGAGTGGAATGTTAAATGTTAAAGAACCTCCAGCTCCGGGCACATCTCTTCAACTCCACCGTTCTCCCTGCTTTAACATACGCCTCAGAGACCTGGGCCCTACGAAAGCGGGATGAGAATGCTATTCTGGTCCCAGAGAGGAATCAAAAGAGCTATGCTTAGAATATCACGCTTCACTTGAGAGAAGGAATCCGGAGTTCCGACCTCCGTCGCTATTCCAGAATCAGGGGCGCTGTCTCGTTTGCCAAGGCATCAAAAATCAGATGGGCTGGACATGTAATCCAATTTGGAGAAGACCGCTGGACTAGAGCCATTACCGACTGGATCCCACTGGATGTCAAAAGATCACGTGGCCGCCCACCTACAAGATGGTCAGACTTCTTTGTCAAGACCCTGAAGGAACGGTTTGAGGCTCTTCATATTCCTGAATCAACCAGATGCCATTGGGCTACATTGGCACGTGGTAGGGTCCAATGGAAATGTTACTGGCGCCTGCTCGAGCAAATCGATGAATAACGGGATGTCAAGTGATCAAGTAGTGGAATGTTACTCAGTCCTAAAAGGGAACATTTGTCATGTGCTACAACATGGATGCAACTTGGTGTTATTCTGCTAAGTAATGCGACCTGTCATAAGTAAAGTTAGAGACAGAGTAGAATGGCATGACAGTTGCCAGTAACTGGGAGGGGCGAGCCATAGTACACCAGGTAGAGAGTTTGTCTTGCATGTGGCTGATCACAGCATCCCATATGGTCCCCAAGCACCGCCAGGAGTAATGCCTGAGTGCAGAGCCAGGAGGAACCCCTGAGCACAGCCAGCTGTGGTGCAAACACAAACCAAGGAAAGGAATGGGGAGTTACTGCTATTGGCTATAAGTGTTTTAGTTTTACAAGGTGAAAGAGTTACAACAACGAATAGTGATGATAGCCCAATGCCATGAATATATTTAGTACTGTTTACATATGTGACATGTAATACTTTATGGTTAAAATGCCTCATCATGGAGCCAGGGAAATAGCACAGGAGTGAGGACATTTGCATGCACAGCCAACCTTGTCTGATCCCTGCACCACATACGGTGCCCTAAGGCCCTCCGGGAGGAATCCCCGAATTCAGAGCCTCGAGTAAGACATGAGTGTCACCAGCTATAGCCCCAAGACAAAAGCTGGTAAATTTTAGGTTCTGTGTATTTTATCACAATAAAAAACTGTTGGGTGGGGGAGAACATGAGCTTTTGTGCTCTGGCTTCATGGAAGACACCAAATGGTCTATGTGTCCTTTCTTGTACAATGCAATACCTCAAGTCTACTTAATTCCCCCAACTCCTGAGTTCTGTATTGAGTTTATGTCCATACAGTTAACAGGTTTTCACTAGATGGGTCTCCTTTATCTCTTTCGTTTGGGGAAGTTGTTGTGTTTCATTTCGCTTCATTTCCTTTATGTCCAGTGGCTGTTTGGAGAGCCTCATGGAAAGTATAATATGCTTTCAGTTGACTCAGGTTTGTGTTGAGTTAACAGAGCCAGTAAATTTGGGCTTAGAAATCATGAGTTATTTTTTATTCCAAAGGTAATTATAAGCAGTCTATAGCCAAGATTATGTTATTGCCAGAAATTAAGCTAAATGTGGCCGGGTGGGAACACTTAAAGCATTTATTATTCCTGGGTTGTTTTTTGGGGGAGAGGGATTGCTCTGGCGATTAAGACAAATTCATGCAATACAGTTTATTTTCATCGTTAGCGTTATTGTAGTGCTATTTACACTCTTTGGGCTTTTAAATTTACCAGTTCATAAGCCAGCCAGGTTTTTAGGGAGCCTGGACTGGGGCCACCTCCCCTGCACCTCAGCTCCCTCCACAAAAGGCCTGGCGGCCCCGCCCAGAACTGCTGCTGGGGCTCTCAGCCGGACACCAGGTATTCAGGTGCAGGGCGGGGTCTCTGCCTGCCCGAAATGTGCTAGACTGACGGGGCGTCTTGGGGTGGGGACAAGCTTTTGCTCCTTGGTCTGTCCTCCGCCAGCCTCCCAGAAGTCAGAAAACCTCACGCAACACAACCACAGTCATCCTCTGATCCGGACTCCACAGCTGGACACAGCCCGATCCCCATGGCAATATCTCAAAACCTGGTATATCACAAACATGTGGGAGTCAGAGGCTAGGTAAGACAGAGAAGGGAGCAGTGTGCTGATAATCATTGAAAATGATGATACCATTCGAGAACTGAGCATTGAATATAGGCAAAAAGATAGACATGATAACCTCTAAATGTATGTATTACAATCCACAATGTGTAAGAAAGGGAAATGAGAAGGAGAGAGAGAGAAAGGAGATAAAGAACCTGTCATGGAGGCAGGCTGGGAGTGGGGGTGGGAAGTGGGGACACTGGTGATGGGAGATGGGCATAGGTGGAGGGATGGGTACTGGAACACTGTAGAACCAAAACTCAAACATCTTGCAATTGTATATCTCACGGTGCTATAATAAAATATTAAAAAATAAATAAAAATAAATTTTCCAGTTCAGTAGTTTCAAACTGAAATTTATGTGAACTGGTGAAACAGTTTATTCCTACCTCTGAAACGAGGCCTTGCTGCACAGGTTATCCCAGAAACCATTATTATTAGCAGAATGAAGCACTGTGATACATTTGTAAACTCCTAGATTTATGGGCCTAAGATAATCCTATATCAAGGTTTTAATTATTCTAATCTACCTGGAGACCAAGTAGCTTTATTGAACTAGATATCTATAAATATTTATAAAAATGACTCTTTCCTATTCTTTTCTATAATATGACATAATTAATTATACTGTAGGGTTTGAAGAAAATCCAAAATTTCCTGTAGTTTTATTCAGGAAAACTAATGAAGTTTTAGAACAAATAGGTAACATTTCCTAAAATTGTATTTTACCAACGCAACACTTAGTTGACAATCAGAATTACACTTTGTCTAGAATAAAACCCTGATTTCTGACTTCCACTTACCTGGGGCCAACTTGTAAATTAAGAGCGTCCTGTGGGAATAGTATGTACTATAACTAATACTCAGTTTCAGAAGTACAATACAGAAGTCCTCAATGTCATTCATTTAAGGTCACTTTTCAGTAATGTTGAAAATTTTTTTTTCCTCATGTAGTGCCAACACGGCATTTAATTGCCGAATCTGCTTTTGTAATGTAGTTTAGTTTGTGCTGTTTCACTTAAAGTCCGTTTCTAAGAATGTACAGATCATTTCTTCCCACTTTATTTAAACACCCTGGTTTATGTTTAAAGTCGTTCATGATCATTTGTCACAGATATTCCAACACCAATCCCACCACCGTCACCTGCCCTCCACCATCATGTCCAATTTCCCAACCACCCTCAAGCCAGCCGCATAGTATGCCCGACAGTATATTTATATTGCTTGTTACCATTATATGGCTAATGCATTGATCAAAAAAATATCTCTGTTGTAGGGCTGGAGGCGATAGCCCAGCGGGTAGGGTGTTTGCCTTGCACGTGGCCAGCCTGTGCCGGCCCGGGTTCGATCCCGGCATCCCATATGGTCCCCCCGAGCACTGCCAGGAGTGGTTCCTGAGTGCAGAGCCAGAAGAAACCCCTGAGCATCGCCGGGTGTGACCCAAAAAGCAAAAAAAAAAAAATCTCTGTAGACGAAAATGTGTGAAAATTGTTGTCACTTGCCGTAGGAACGTTAAGTCCTTGACTGAGGTTTAATATGCAGTGGCTGAAAGTTAAGCTTTCTGTGTTTCTGTTAGTCCACGTTGGTTGGCTTCTGAGTTACAGCCCATCAATCTGGTGAGCTGCTGCTGGGTGTCAGAGCTGTAGAGTTTGGAAATGCGGCTGTGCACTCAAGAAAGTCCAGAATAACTAACTGGGCATGGCCTCCGGGTCTTGCAGGAGTCAGGGGAGAAAGTCAAGGAGGTTGGGGGAGGCTTCCCACCCTGACTCGACGAAGATCTGGTTTTCAGCCACAGAGACCTGAGTGTCTGGAGCTTTCAGCAGAACGGGCTCTCTGGGACATCCAGTCCTGAGGCAGTGGGTTGCAGCTGGGGGCCTGGTAAGGCATTGGGGTGTGGGAGTGATTGACGGGGCTTTGTTTGGGTGGGAGTTAGCCCACCCCACGCTGAGAGCTTCCCAGAGTCTCAGATAGGAACAGGAAAACATATATATATTTGTTTTTGTTTCTTGGGTCATACCCGGCAATGTGCAGGGGTTGCTCCTGGCTCTTCGCTCAGGAATTACTCCTGGTGGTCCCCAGGGACCATATGGGATGCCCAGGATTGAACTTGGGTTGGCCACGTGCAAGGCAAACGCCCCTCCCGCTTTGCTATCGCTCCAGCCCCAACCTATGTATAATTTTAAGTGAGGACTTTTTTAAATGTTTCTGCTGCTCAAAATTTTCAGTGATGCCTAAGTTTGAGCACAGGGTTTAGGGTGAGAGAAACTTGAACAGGAATCTCTAAATACTGGTTTTGTGAACACCCAACACTTAACTAATCGTGTCATCTCGTTTAATTTACTTATCACAAGGCCACAGTCAGTGATCTGCCGTATAGGAGAAACATCATTTTTAATCATTGAAAGTTTTTGTTCCTGCCCAGCCTCTTCTTAATGCATGTGCTGCCAGAGCAAGCACTCCCTGGCCGCTTCCTTAGCGGGTCTCTGGTGTGGTCTTAAGCCTTTGTCTCAGCTATGGAATGTGACTAATATAATATACTGTATACTCCCTGCTCAATTTATTCTAGATGTTTGCCTAAAACTATAATCATATTTGAAGGATTGGGAGCCACTGTAGCAAAGATCATTTTAACTTTGTTATTAAAACAAAATGGGCTAGCAAGCTTGTCTTCTCATTTTATCCTACGATCGTGACTATGTGTCAGAAAAGCTTATTTATATTATTGGAAAGAGTCCTGACCACCAGAAATATTAGGGAGTGCTCCTTTGGTTTAGGTAATTCATGGAATACCACTTATGTAATTTAAATCTTGATTTATCAGTGTACAGATGGAACATTACTAACAGCAGTAATTAAATTGTAAATTCATTTTAAAGAGTTGGCAGTAGCATTCCAATCCATATTCTGTTGTCAGTTATGTTCATTTTTATTTGGATTATGATTTTGAATACCCAAATATAGAAAGAAAACAGACATATTTCAAATGTCTTATTTCTTAGTTGCATACTTAACAATGATTGTTCCGTCAACAGATCTTTATTATAGGCCTAGCGTGGGGCCAGAGTGATAGTACAGCAGGGAGGGTGTTTGCCTTGCATATGGCCTATCCGGTTTCAAGCCCATATGGTCCCCACGCACTACCAAGAGTCATTCCTGAGTGCAGAGCAAGGAGTAACTCCGGAACATTGCTGGGTGTGGCCCCCACAAAACACACAAAAAGAGTGTACTGTGCGCCCCAGGTATTTGCCGGCAGGGGGATGAAGGGAGCCGGGCTCACACCCAGCGTTGCTTAGCTTGCTCCGGGCTCTATTTAGGATCTGCTTCTGGTGGTCTTTGCGGAACCATTTGCAGAGCCAGCAGCTGCACGCAGGGCAAGTGCCTTAACCCCTAGGCTCCCTCTCTGCCCCCAAGGCCCTGTAGTCCAGCAGGAGAAGCACAATCCCAGCCTTCGTGGAACTGAGAGTCCAGCGGGTTGGAGATGGCTAGTAATCAAAATGTGGGTAAATCACTCGATAGTAATAGCTGCTCTGAAGGAAAATAAAGCCGAATAAAGACTCAGTGAACTAGCGAGTGAAAACTGCTGTTCTAGACAGAACGGTGAGAGGAAGTTTCCCTCTCACCGACAGGTGAGCAGTGACAAGGCAGTGACCCCTGGGAGACAGACAGGCCGCAGAGGGAACGGACAGTGCCAGCACCCTGGTGTGGAGCATGTTTGTTTCTCTCTTTAGTTCACGCGGGGTTTCAGTAATGCCTTTGAGAATGAAGGGAGATTATGGGCTTTCTCCTGTGTAGTCTGTGCACATTTTCCACAGCTACTATTTTCTAGCATTATTGCTTTTCATGCCCTTGTCTCGCTAATCTGGCCTTTGGGACTAGAAATGATATGCCTTACCTGCCATACGTCATAACTGCTGAATAGATGCTGTTTGAACCAGTTAGTTCAGTTATCTTTGAACAACTACTGTGTGTGTGTGTGTGTGTGTGGGCTGGGGTGGGAGGTGGAGGATTGGGAGAACCACACCTAGCTATGCTCAGGGCTTACTCCTGGCTCTGCTCTCACGGATTACTCCTGGCAGTGCTGGGGGAGACCGTATCGGGTCCCAGGGATCAAATCCTGGTCAGTCGCATACAGGGCAAATGACCTACGTGCTGTAGGCACTTAATAAATATCTGTTGATGGAACAAACGTTTTTAAGTATGTAACAATGCCCTACCTGCTGTACAATCACTCTGATCTAAACACCTACTATTTATTCTTTAAATCCATACCGAGGAGTTGTAATAGATATAAATTAGTAGGTATATGCAAATACACGTACTTAAGAATACATAAGAATCATGTAGACCAACACTATGCAGAGAAAGTTAAAGCCAGTAAGTTTTTAGAATGAAGTATCTAAATTTATAAGGTTTTTCATAACTATGATATTCACATTTTAAAACTCCAGTGATAGCCACAGTTCTAAGTAGTCAAGTTTTTGCTGAAATATTCTAATGATTACTTGAAAAACTCGTTTAGGAAAAGGAATGTGACAAGTAAAGTATCACAGAAGACTTCTTTGAGTTAAAAATCATTTTAGGGTTTGCCTATAAATGGATGGACATGGCGAAGATTATGTTGAGTGAAATTAGCCAGAAGGAGAGAGACAGATACAGAATGACTGCATTTATTTGCATGACATAAATATATATGTACATATTATGATACCAATATCCAAGGTCAAGTGAAACATATATCAGGAGGTCTTGTCAAAGGTGGAAATTATCACAAATGTGTGGGAGTCAGAGGCTAGGTAAGACAGAAAATGGAACAGTGTGCTAACAATTGTCGAGGGTACTAATGCCAACCTAGAACTGAGCGTTAAATAGAGGCAAAAAGATACACATGACAACCCTTTAAGGTATGTTCTGTAATCCATAGTCTGGAGGGAAGGAAAAGAAAAAGAGAAAGGGAAAGAAATAAAGAACCTGGGGCCGGAGCAATAGCCCAGCAGGTAGGGCGTTTGCCTTGCACGCAGCGCGCCACAACCGGTCTGGGTTTGATCTCCAGCATCCCATATTGTCCTCTGAGCACCGCCAGGAGTAATTCCTGAGTGCAGAGCCAGGAGAAACCCCTGAGCATTGCCGGGTGTGACCCAAACAGCAAAAAATAAATAAATAAATAAATAAATAAATAAATAAATAAATAAATAAAATTAAAGTTAAAATAAATAAAGAACCTGCCATGGAGGAGGGCTGGGGGAGTGGGGAGGGAACTGGGGACGTTGGTGGTGGGAGATGGGCACTGGTGGAGGGATGGGTGCTGGAACACTGTATGACCTAAACCCAAATATGAACTTTTTAATTGTATATCTATACTTGCATGAGACAGGTCATATGGAAATGTTACTGGTGCCCACTCGAGCAAATCGATGATGAATGGGAAGACAGTGATACAGTGATCTTTGTAATTTTAAAAAATAAAAAATTTTTAAAAACTTTAAAAAAATCATTTTAGGGGCCGGAGCGATAGCACAGCAGGGAGGGTGTTTGCCTTGCACGTGGCTGACCTGGGTTCAATCCCGGCATCCCATATGGTCCCCTGAGCACCGCCAGGAGTAATTCCCTGAGTGCAGAGCCAGGAGTAACCCTTAAGCATTGCTGGGTGTGACCCAAAAAGGAAAAAAAGAAAGAAAACAAAATAAAAATCATTTTAGAAGAGAAATTGTGCTGTCAAACTAAAACTGCATTATATTTTGATTTCGTTAATTTTGGCTATTTCTGCAAGCAAGTTATTCCATAGCTTCCTTAAGTTGATTACTGAATATTATTTTCTGTTTCAGGTCTCCATAACTAGTGAAAAAAAAACAATTTTTATTGAATTATGTTTCTAAGGAAATGAACCTTTAGGGTCAGTAATAGAGAGGAGGTTTCAAAGGTTTTGAATGCTTGGTATTTTTAAAGCCTTTTTTTCTTTCAGCTTGAAAGGTTAATCGAGCTCCTGGATGTGGCAGGAGCTTTAAAGTAAGTAGGAAGCTTATCGCCTCTCGGCAGAAAGCCCTGGGTTTAGCTTTTAAAGTCAGTATCATTCAATCATTGCAGAATGCTGGGCAGTCCAGACGCCTTTGGAAATTTCAAGGCTTATGTGGTCAGTTTTCTCCGACTGGGACAGCATTATAATAAAATCATTATAATAACAGCATTATAATAAAACCTCGTTTACCGAAGCGAGAATGTGATAGATGTGTTGTTTTGGAACCTCTGTGCCCCGGGGGAAATGTCCATCTTTCTCCTTTAGCAAATCCACAGGTAAAGTTCCCAGTGTGAGATGAAATTCGACATCTGGTTGTTAAGATTCTTTAAGTCGGATGGTGTATTTCTTCAAAAAAGCTAACGCAGACCCCTGTTTTCTTTCCAAACCACTAATTTTCTGAGGAGATGGGGCCAGTTCTCCTTTAGAGAGAATTTACCTTCTAGATGAGTCTTGCTACTCTCAATTTTTTTTCCTTTTTTGCCTTTTTGGGTCACACCTGGCCACGCTCAGGGGTTACTCCTGGCTCTGCACTCAGGAATTACTCCTGGAGGTGCCCGGGGACCATATGGGATGCTGGGGATTGAACCCAGGTTGGCGCGTGCAAGGCAAACGCCCTCCCTGCTGTGCTATCACTCGAGCCCTGCTCTCAAATTTAACTCATTCCTTTATTCCTAGTTTTTTTTCCATTGACTGGAAATTATAGCTTAAGACCCAAAAGATGTAAGTTAAACATTTTGGCCTAGAATAAATGATAGGTCATATTCTTTTTATTTGGACTCATCAAGAGACAGTGTCTGGAGGAGTTAGCATTAATGAGACTGAAGTTCACCACTGGATTAAGGTAAAGAACCTTTGGTCTCTCTCCTGTGCCTTCTCCTGACTGACTAGAAAGGGACTTGCCCAGCAGCACTTTGCTAGTGCGGCTGACTCTCTCGCAGTTACTCCTGTCACACTGAGCCTGAGTGTAATACTGGCCTGAATTTGTAATCTCTTGGGGAATCACATAATGCTAATTTTCTGATTCCTCGGCTTGTCCTGTACTGTTGGTACTCTTCCTCTGGAAATAGAATTCTTTATCCTTTGGGGTTCATCCTGTAAAGCAGTAGATAAGTTCTTTCACGTAGTAACCAGTTTCTACCTGCACAGAAGAGGCCATCATTTCCCCCTCACTTCCTCATTCTTAACTCATTTTAGACTCCTGAGTTTATATTGACTTAGTCAACGTCAGTCATAAGTTTTCACAATTTCAGCTTTTGGGAAAAAGAGAATTCTGTGGTTCAGTCCTGTTCTATGTCTTTTTGCTATGGCTCATTTTATTTTTTTATTTTTATTTTTATTACATTTTATTATTTTTTACATTTTTTTTTTAAATTATGAAAGTCTTTGAACTTTTATAATTTAAAAGTAAATGTTGAAGTAGAGAACTGAGAATATGAGCACGTTTGTCCACACAGTCCCAAGAGCAGGGACAGCCCCAGGCACAGAACCCAGGAGTAGCCCCCCAGGCACCACCAGCTGATGGTGATGATGATCCCCTGGATCATTATTGTAAAGTTAAATGTTAGGTATAACTGACAGTAATCCAGACATCACTTGATCACTTAATCACTTGACATCCCGTTATTCATTGATTTGCTCGGCGGGCACCAGTAATATTTCCACTTGACCCTATCACATGCCATTGTAGCCCAATAGCATCTGTTGCTTCAGGAATACGAAGAGCCTCAAACCGTTCGTTCAGCGTCTTGACAAAGAAGTCTGACCATCTTGTAGGTGGGCGGCCACGTGATCTTTTGGCGTCCCGTGGGATCCAGTCGGTAACATCTCTAGTCCAGCGGTCGTCTCCAAATCGCATTACATGTCCAGCCCATCTGATTTTCGATGCCTTGGCAAACGAGACAGCGTCCCTGACTCTGGATCGTCAATCCAGACGTAGACACATAAATATTTGTAATAAAGGATAGGATTTTTTTCATAAAACTAGTTTTGAACAATATGACTCTGCTGTGGTGGTGGCAGCGTGATAAAAAGAAAATGATTCTGGCTGTCCCCAGAAGGTGACCTCTGTGGCTCCTGATTGACAGAGCTCTGAGCGTCGGGAAGGAGGAATGGTTTCAGGGGCAAGACCGGACGTTTCGCATGTTTCTAAAGTTGTTTTGACTTGCAAGTAAAAATGTCAGTTACTTGGGTTGGCCTTTGGATGTGTGTGTCTGGATGCCGGAGGAAAGTCTGGCATGGAGATAGCGTTTGGGGACTAGCCCTCCTGTAAAACCGCACATAAAAGGACATGAGTGAGATTCCATGAGATTGTAACTGCGTAGAAAAGGTCTAAGACACCCGACATGTACAATGCAGGGAGATGAGAAAGAAGCGATTTTCAGGGATGACTGAGAGACTCGGTGGCATCTCGGGGAGAGGCAAGGAAGAGTGACTCCCGCAGCCTATGGAGGGATGTTTCAGGAGCCATTGATTCTTTTTTCACTGCTGAAAGTAAAGTAGAAGTACGAAAAAGCAACTTCAATTTGACAGTGTGGACATTATTGGTGCCTATGTGATATGTTGTGGTTTTTAACAGTTGGTACAGTGTAAATGGGTATTGTCTGCACCCAGCTACTTAACAAATAAAACCATTCTTTTCATCTAGGAACACTGAAAAAAAATCCTGAGATAACAAGGAAGCTACAGGGTGTTGAAACACTGTGCAAAACTCAAGCATGGGCATCTTGTAACTGTATGTCTAAAAGGTGGTGTAATAAAATTTAAGAAAAAAAAAAGGAAGCTACAAGCTGAGAAAGTCTGGGAATCTGGGATGCGCCAACAGTATTAGGGAACACCTCTCACCGTCTGTGTTTGATGGAGAGTCCAAGTTAGTAGTTATGAATCTGCTGAGATTGCTTGCAGTTGATAATGGTGATTCAGTATTTAGAAACAAAATACACCGACAGCCTCACCTCTCTGAAGTGTGAGCCGTGCATCTTTATGGATTTCTCTTCTTGCCCCCAGGTATGGTCTGAATATGCGTTGCTTGGCGGCTCGGGTCAACTATAAGACTTTGATTATCATCTGTGCGCTCTTCACCTTGGTCACAGTCCTGTTGTGGAATAAGTGTGCCAGCGACAAAGCAATCCAGCTTTCACGACACTTGGCGGTGGCTTCCGAGCGGATGGCTTTGAGAAGAGAGGCCACGGCATCAGAGAGCAACAGCTTTGTGAACCACCCGGGCAGGCAGCAGCCGGAGGAGCGGCTTCCCGCAGGAGCAGCAGAAAGCACCGCCTGTCGTGGGGGGGCTTCAATGGCAACGCGGGAGCAAGGTGTTGGGGCTGAAATATGAAGAAATCGACTGCCTCATAAACGATGAACACACGATCAAAGGGAGGCGAGAGAGGAACGAGGTCTTCCCTGCCTTTCAGCTGGGTAGAGAAGTACTTCGACGTTTATGGAAAGGTGGTTCAGTACGGACGGCTACGATCGGTTTGAATTCTCCCATAGCTACTCCAAAGTCTATGCTCAGCGGCGCCCCTTACCACCCCCGGCGGCGTGTTCATGTCGTTCGAGGGCTACAACGTGGAAGTTCGGGACAGAGTCAAGTGTATAAGTGGGGTTGAAGGTTGGTATCTGTCCGCTCCCCTTGGATTTATTTATCTGATTTGATCGTGTTGAGGGATAAGAAACTGACGGCATTGATAATCCAGCAAGTGTGTGCGTTCTTATCCTCCAGGGGTCTTCCGTCAGTCTGACTTAGCGGGGAGGAAGAGGTTGACTCTAAACCCAAGGGAATGTTCTAGAAGGTGTGATGGAGATTAGACTTCGATGAAGTAGGATTGTTGCATTAGCCTTTAGCCTGCCATGGGAGTGAGTACCGGGAAGGTTAGGCGGGACAGCTCAGGGACTGCTGTGTTGGAATAAGCAGTTACTGTCCTAGGAGGGGGAGGAGGAGGAGAGGCGTCCCCTCGGTGGGCCCATCAGTGTACAGCTTCGCTCTTGTGTGCAGCTTAGCGAGGTGCCCGCCCTGGCAGATTTTCAGTGCTCAGAACGCCTCCACACCCTTTTCCCTGGAGTGACAGCGGGCTCCCAGAGTATATCACATACCACCTTTATGGTCCTGGAAACATGGGTAGGAGCAGGAGAGATAGGAACATTGTCAGCGGGTAGCGCCGCTCACTTTTGCACGTGGCCCACCCAGGTTTGATCCCGGCACCCCACCGTCCCTGAGCACCTTCAGGAGTGGTTTCTGAGCACAGAGCCAGGAGGAACCCTGAGCATTGCCAGGTGTGGCCCAAAAGCCAAAATGTCCAAGAAACGTGGGGCAGTGCATGGGGGCTCATCTACATATAATTACATTTTGCAGTTTGTGTTTTCAGCCTAGGTTCATCAGAAAGCTAAATCGAGTTTGACTTTAACTGCTTCAGTGACGGGAAGCAATACATTTTAGGATTACTTGGTTGGATTTGTTTCATTTTATTTTCTTCATTTTTTAAATAAAATGGCACAGCTATATTAAATTTTTTTTTTTTTTTTTTTGCTTTTTTAGGTCACACCCGGCGATGCTCAGGGGTTACTCCTGGCTCTGCACTCAGGAATTACTCCTGGCGGTGCTCGGGGACCATATGGGATGCCAGGGATCGAACCCTGGCCGGCACAGGCCGGCCGTGCAAGAGCAAACACATACAAATTTAGCCGCGTGCAAGGCCCTATATTAAATATCGGCCCCTCTATATTAAATTTTTAATAAGACCTTAAGCATCTGTTTCTTCTGAAGATGGGTTGGCCAGATACTCTAATATTCTTTCCACTTTAAGAAAACTCTGACTGGAGCGGAGCGATAGCCCAGCGGTAGGGCGTTTGCCTTGCAGCGGCCAGCCCATGCTGGCCCGGGTTCGATCCCCAACATCCCATATGATCCCCTGAGCACCGCCAGGAGTAGTTCCTGAGTGCAGAGTCAGGAGAAAGCCCTGAGCATTGCCAGGTGTGACCCAAAAAAGCAAAAAAGGAAGGAAGGAGGGAGGAGGGAGGAGGGAGGGAGAGGAGGGAGGGAGGGAGGGAGGGAGGGAGGGAGGAGAGGAAGGAAGGAAGGAAGGAAGGAAGGAAGAGGGAGAAGGAAGGAAGGAAAGGAAGGAAGGAAGGAAGGAAGGAAGGAAGGAAGGAAGGAAAAGAAAAACTCTGGGCAAGAGCAATAGTACAGCAGGTCGTGTGTTAGCCTTGCACGTGGCTGGCCCTGGTGTGATACCTGGTGTCCTATAGCTCCCTGAGCACTGCCAGGAATAAGTCCTGAGTGCAGAGCCTGGAATAATCCCTGAGCATCACCAGGTATGACCCAAAAAGCCAAAAAATAAATAAATAAACAATTATATGTTAATTATCTCAGTTCTTATGCCAATTGTACATTATTATCACTCATATTTGAGATACAAATAAATCTTCTTTAATTAAATTTTTGATTTATTTTTTAAAAATCTCCACTGTTGTAAAAAATAGTAAATGTTGAAAATCTTACCTGTACTGTGGGTTTTTTAAACCTAGATGGGCCCCAATTCTTTAAACTATTTTGAAATTGTGTCTGAAATCCATCCCCTCGGCTCCCAGCCTTTCCTTTGTCCATATAATACTTGTTAGTTTATTTGGGAGCTACAGATAGTTTTTCTTTTAACACATACATGCCCCGTTATGTAACAGTACAATACTCTTGGACACTTGATATTATTGTATTCCCAGATAGGAAATTAAATAACCAGTAACAGCAAATATTTAATAAGTTTTGCTTAGAACTTTATAAGAGTATTCCTTATAATACTTATAAGAGTATTCCTTATATTACTTATATAATACTTTATAAGAGTATTCCTTATTAATTACTTCAAGATTTAACTTTAATTTTTAATTCTTACTTTCAGGAATTACATTTGGACATGAAGGAAGGGTAGATGAAAAGAATCTCAAGCTGTGTTTAAAAGTGGCTTAGTGATAACTGACTTGTCAAGCAATTAGTTTACTCATTAGATGGTAACCTATTAAACAGTATCCCAACTTAGGCAGAGAACATAAATATGAAATTAATTTGAATGTTAAATTCAAATACTTAAGAAAATATCCAGATCAGTTATTCTCGAATGAAGCTGTGAGAGCATTATTAACTTGAATATCTGAAGCAAGATTCATAAAATAATGTGTAGTAACTTGAGGAGTAAGGTGAAATATGTGAGAGATCGGTCCTCGACACCAGTCACTCACGCAAGCAGATTAGCAGAAGAAGAAACACATTAGTTCTAGTTCTGACACTCAGTGAAAACTATGGTGGTGACCGGTGGGGAGATGTTAGAGAAAGAATTAGGGGCAGGGTCTTTGGCTCGGGTGGCAAGGATGATCCCCTGGTGGGACCCACTTACGGGGCTAAACACCTGACATGCAGCTTGTTGTAAATCAGTGTCAGGCAGAAAGATCATCTACGGGCTGGAGCAATAGCCCAGGATGTAAAGCACTTGCACGTGGCCAAAAGGGTCAGTTCCTGGCACCATATCGGACCCCGGAGCCGCCCCAGAGTGACCCCTGAGTGCAGAGCCAGGAGTAAGCCCAAAGCATCATTGGTGGTGTCAAAACACAAAAACAAATGTATTCTGCGATAACTTATGCAAGTATTATTGACGGGTAATAGACGAGAATATACATGGGACTTTGTTTTTCATGTCTGATTAATTTTCAAGGCAACGGAATTCTCACTGCCCTTACAATATGCCTGGGTAAAAGCCAAGTGTGGTGGCGGAGTGGCTGACTGCTCTCTCTGTTTCCTAGGCGTTCCTTTATCTACACAGTGGGGCCCATAAGGCTATTTCTACCCAATACAGATCGCACAGTATGGGTTAAGTCATTACAGCAAGAATCTGACTGAGAAACCCCCTCACATAGAGGTCTATGAAACCGCAGAGGACAGGGACCGAAGCAGCAAGGCTAACGACTGGGCGGTGCCCAAGGGCTGCTTCATGGCCAGTGTGGCGGACAAGTCTCGATTCACCAACGTCAAGCAGTTCATTGCTCCAGGTAAGTCACGTGTGTGTCTCCACTAATTTCATGTTCGGTTTAAATTGTTAATACAGGGCCAAGCGATAGTACAACAGGGAGGGCATTTGCCTTGCATGCAGCCGACCCTGGTCCATCCCCAGCATCCCATGTGGTCCCCTAAGCACTGCCAGGAGTAACCCGGAGGATCACCAGGTGTGACCCAAAAGGAAAAAATAGTTCATACAATTCAAACAACACACAAGTAGACCCTTCATGACCCATATAGAAGTAAATGACACCGTCCAAGTGGAATCCCTAAAGGGGGAGCACTTTGACTCAGGGCTATACACAGAATGTTTACTGTGTGCAGCCTGGCCATGGCAGGGCTCTTCAGATCCAGGTTATAGCACTGGGTGTTTGTTCCTCCAGGGGCTCATAGCAATGACCGAGTTCTGGAGTTATGTTACTATTCCAGTAAAGTGCTCTCCCGTTTTCAGTGGGCAAAGGTGATGCTGGGGATTGAGCCCAAAGTTTCAGGCACGTCAGACAAGCTGTCCGCCACTGAGCTCATGCTCAGTCCTAATAGTCTTTCATGTTAAAAACTACTTGGGGGGGAGGGCGGAGTGATAGCCCAGTGGGTTTTGCCTTGCACGCGGCCAGCCTGCGCTGGCCCGGGTTCGATCCCGGCATCCCATATGGTCCCCGAGCACCGCCAGGAGTAATTTCTGAGTGCAAAGCCAGGAGTAACCCCTGAGCATCGCTGGGTGTGACCCAAAAAGCAAAAAAAAAAAAAAAAACTACTTAGGGGTGTCAGAAAGATAGTTCCACAGATAACGCACTTGCCTTGCACACGGCCAACCTGGCTTCAATGCCTACAACCCAACATGATCGCCTGAACCCCTCTAGGAGTGATCTCGAGCACAGAGCCAGGAGGCGCTGCAGGCGTGACCTCAAAGCAAAAACCAGCTTTGCCCTTGCTTGGCACCGCGCCCAGGTGCTGATCCTCAGCACCCACATGAAGCCTGAGTGGAGCCCAAAACTTTTTTTTTTTTAAGACCAAAATGCCTATTTCACACTAACGCACAGATTTTCTTTATGGAGAAAGATGTCTTTTTCCTTTGCCTATTTTTAACCAGTTGCTTTTATTTTTTTTTTTTCAAGATCATCTAGCAATACCGAACAGGCCCACTTTCCATATTGAATTTTCTTAATGTACTGGATTGTCTCAGACTTTGTATGAAGCCATTTCATTATCAAATCCTTTCTAAAATCAACTTAAATTTATGCAACATTGCTTCTTTTTACAAAGATGGTCTCATTAATTCGAATGTATTTTTCCCCACGAATCAATATCCATGAGAATTAATGAATCCATTATTTATAAAGATAATGAAATAACTGTAGCACCTCAGGCTGAATTATCTACGAGAAAATATTGTCAAAAGCAGCATTTGTTCCCTGCTTCCACCAACCTTGCAAGAAGGAAAAGGAAAATGAGGCCGGGTTGGGAGATATTTTTCTGTATTCTGTCCTTGTCCTTCATTAGTGGCTGTAGTTCAGGGACCTGGAAAGCCACGATACAAATCTGCTCATTCTAGATGTCCCTGAGCAATGGATTTATGACTGCTGAATGCAGTGCACATAACGGTGACCTTTAGTTGTTATTCTGTGACTGGAACTTTCTCAATGCTATTCTATGCCATAGTGCAGTTTGCTTATGAAACAGACTCAGCTGTGTGATAAAGTACTGAAAATATTTAAGAATACTTTGCCTGTAATATCTAAGAGCTTATTGCAGCAGGAGAGAGTTGACATAAAGGGAAATTTGGTTTCTGGGTACCCAAGGAGTTTATTTTTTGCAGTAGTTAAAAATATTGTGTTTATGGTGGAAGCCCTTTCCTGATCTCCTGAGCTGTTGGAAAATTGTGCACCCCTGGATAGTCCAGAGAGGACAGTCTTGGTCTCCACAAACTCAGTACGGAGCGTCTTCGTTCTGAAGATCCAGAGATCAGACTCTTGATGTCAGGGATTCTGACACAGGAATCCGAGAGCGTTGGCGTTCACTCTGCCTTGGCACACCAGAGGCTCAGAGCGGGGACTCCTTGTTGGGGCATGTGCTCTCAGAGAAAGGGGCGCTGCCGTGACCTCCTGGGCCTTCCCGGGCCGAGCTGGAGTTACACTGGCAGTGGCCGCTCAGAGCAGCAGGAAATCAGAGAGCTGGGACTCGACTGAGGCCTCCGCTCTGGAAGGGGAGTGTTGTGGAGACGGTTGACCTCATAGGGTATAAAACCCTGAGAGAGGTTGTTGAGAAGAAATAGCAACCAGCACGTAAAGGCCGAGGCCGGACGCAGGTGGGGGCGCTCTGGGCTGAAAGCTGTTGCCTTCTTTTGGGGGAACCTTGAGGGTTCCCCACTGTAATGAAGCAGGATCCTACAGGAAAGGACCGCGCAGCTTGTTTTATATTTCGTTTGCTCAGATGTTCTCTTTATTCTCATTTTAAAGTGGAATGTCGTGAGGGGCCAGAGCGATAGCACAGTGGGGAGGGCGTTTGCCTTGCACGTGGCCAACCCGGATTTGATCCCGGCATCCCATATGATCTTCCGCACACCGCCAGGAGTGATTCCTGAGTGCAGAGCCAGGAGTAACCCCTGAGCATCGCCGGGTGTGACCCAAAATAAATAAATAAAGTGGAATGCCTTTCACAGGGCAGGAAATGTTTTGCCTGTCCTGCCTGCGGGATTCCCTCGCCCCAGCACCTGTGCGCGTCACTGCTTCTCACGGCTTCTCTCTGTCTATCTGTCTAGTCCTCACTGGGCCTCTCTTTACTGCCTAACCATGTCCTCTCAGTAGGGCCTCATTACACAGCGAGCATGTTGATTAAAAGGAAAAATGATGATAGTTTGCATGTGACAAGTGTTGCTTTAAAAAATCATTTGGATTTTTTCAACTAAATCACCATGAGATAGTCCATTACAAAGCTGTTCATGATTGGGTTTCAATCATACAGTGTTCCAGCACCCGTCCCTCCACCAGTGCCCATTTCCCAACACCAGTGTCCCCTGATTCCCTCCCCTCCCGCCCAGCAACCTGCCTCTATGGCAGAAACTTTCCTCTCTCCACATCCTGGCTCGCAGTACAGACTCTGAAGGGTCATCACCTACATCCTTTACCTGCTTTCAGCACTCAGTCCTAGCCTAGCGCTACCATTCCCGCTATTATTGGCAAACTGGTGCCTTCTCTAGCTCACCTACCCTCTGTCCCCCACACACTTGTAGTAGATTCCAACCGTTGACAAGTCCAGAGATGTCGGGGCGCGCCGCCGGGGTCCCCGACAGTGCCGGGAAGCGAGTTCCCTTCTACCTCCGAGCCGGCAAGGAATAGATGAAAACTCAGGAATCCGATGCAGTTTTAAAAGGCTTTACTTATCACAGGTTCAGGCATACAAATCAGCAAAAGGAAAAGCCCGGTGCTTAGGATTCCAGGCTAGAACCCCAGCCACGTGTAGGCCAAGATGGCGACCACCACGTGTAAAGGCCCTGTAAAAGAGGAGAAGACAAGACTCCCAAGAAGGGTGAGCGCTCACAAAGAGAGAGGCCCAAAAGAGAGCTCGAGAGAGAAAGCAGGCTAGTTTTATATCCCGGCAACTCAGACCTTCCTCCCACTGTTATGGAGAGCAGGGAGGGGCAAATGCCCTTAGGTAATCCCTCCCTGCACCTCACCTAGGCCCTTTGTATGCTAATGTTTTGAGCCAAGATCTGCCTGGAAATGCCTTTATAGGGTAGAGAAGGGGGTTTCTGAGATGGCATGTCTCTGTACCAAAGACTAATACTAATGCCATTTAAATATTTCTCCAAGCCTTCATAAGTCTCTTCTACTTCATTGTAGTTTTGTATTTTAGTTGCCTTTGAGTATATCAGGGAGCCATGCTTGTTTGCTTGGAAGCAAACAGCATTTCTCTCTGGTCTAATTACTTAGGGGTCCTACGTGGCCAGGCTAATATGCTGGTAAGATCTAGCTAGTCCCACGATGATTGTGGTAGCATGGGAGAATATTTATACCAGCTAGTACAGCATACATGGTCAGATAAACTGCCACATTTAGACTACCCCCTTATCTATGAAGTGATTTGCAGGCGGCAATTCAGAGCAGATGCAGCGGCCCTTAGAGGAGTCCTGCAACACAAAGAGGCAGTTCTCTCTCTCTCTCCTCACTCTCTCACTCACTCACTCCTCTCCCCCTCTTCCTCCTCTTCTCTTTCTTCTCTCTTTTTGCACATTGTGATAAAAACTGTTCTTATGTGTTTCTCTTTTTTGGTCGCCCGTAGTTTCACAGGTGCCCAAAGATGGGTTTCTAGTCACTCTGAGAATAATTTCTCAGGTCGCGGGACCCTGGGCGCAGTAGGGAATGTGTGCGTCCTGTTGGATGCAGAGCAGAGGGCTTCAGGGAGTGCCAGACCTCCAGCAGGGCTCAGGGCCTGGCCAGTTCCTGTCAACCTCGTTCGCTCCCGTTCAGCTCAGTCTGAGGGGAGTTGAGGGTCTCAGGGGGCTCAAGTGGTGGAGCACATGCTGTGCATGTGGGAGTCCCTGGGCTCCATTCCTGAAACCACATGTTCCCTCAGCCCCCCCCCGCCCCTGGGTATGACCTTAGTGGCTCCCCAGAGCCCTGCCCAGGCGCAGGAAGTGCCCCCAAACATGCATAGATAAAGTGGGTTTAAGTGTTTCATTTGTTTGTTTTTGTCTCTGGGCCACTCCCAGCAGTGCTCAGCGGTTCCTCCTGGCTCAGGGATCACTCGTGGTGGTGCTCAGGGGTGCATACGGGATGCCAAGGATCGAACCTGAGTCGGCAGCAT
The DNA here is from genome assembly GCA_021461705.1 of Cryptotis parvus. Classification (NCBI taxonomy): domain Eukaryota; kingdom Metazoa; phylum Chordata; class Mammalia; order Eulipotyphla; family Soricidae; genus Cryptotis; species Cryptotis parvus. The sequence goes on along the minus strand of JAJIBD010031894.1, from coordinate 15,013 downwards.
GCAGGGCAAGTGCCCTACGTATGTGCTATCTCTCCAGCCCCTAGTATGGGGGTTTAAGGACTTATTTCACATGATTGTTGTAAGGACAGACACACGATTAGTGATTGGTAGGTATAAACTAAGGCGGTGACTCTTCTGCCTCGTCTCCTAAGCCACTGTCCTATGTGACTCACCGATGCCCTCTGGTGGTGGTGAAAGCTTTCACTATCGCTATCCTCCCGTTGATCATCTATTTGCTAGAGTGGGCACCAGTAATATCTCCATATGTCCTGTCTCATGCTAGTAGAGTCAAAGGGCATCTATTCACTCCAGGAACATAAAGAGCCTCAAATCATTATATTAGTTCATGGGAATGAACTAATATAATTGTTACTGGTATTTGGCATATCAAATAAAACAGGGCAGCTTGTCAGGCTTGCCATGCAGGTGGCATACCCTTGTAGTCACCTCTAAATATAGCATTTATAGATGAACCGTGCAGCCGCTTCGACGGGCTGTGATAGGCTATCGCTGGGTGGAGTTCTGACGAGAGGGAAGTCCAGATATGGAAAATGGTGGCCCCATGGAGTGGGGGTCATCTGGCTTGTTGTAAGGCTCTGCTGGGGTGGCGGGCCAGGGCTAGAACCCACCATCCCTCCCGGGCGTCCTCATGAGTGGCTGTGCACAGAGAGGCCAGTAGCAGCTCTGCTCCATGTCTGTAAGTCTCTGGTTCAGCATACCTGGGCGGATTGAAAAAAAAAAAAAACTGCTGCAGGGTGGAACTCGATGAGACCGGCTGTGATAGGCTGTCGCTGGGTGGAGTTCTGATGAGAGGGAATTCCAGATGTGGAAAATGGCGGCCCGATGGAGTGGGGGGGTCATCTTGCTTGTTGTGAGGCTCTGCTGGGGTGGCAGGCCAGGGCTAGAACCCGCCATCCCTCCCTGGCACCTCGTGAGCGGCTGGGCACAGGGAGAGCAAGTAGCAGCTCTGCCCCATGTCTGAGAGTCTCACCCGAGAGGAATCCTACCCAAAAGAAGGAGCAAAGGCCCAGGAGCAAAAAAGCCGGAAAAGTTTTAGAAAAAGCAAACCCCAAACTTCAAACAGAAGGAAGGAAAGGCGAAGGGCACCACGGCGGGGTCTGGGACCCTCTAGGCAAACCGGTTGACCAAGAAGGGGACTTAATATGGGAGAATTGCAGTTCCACCATGGGAAAGGGGATAAAGACCAAATACATTAGGAAAGTGTCTTCAGACAGCTTTCATGCAGACTTCAAGCACGTCACTTTCCTTAGGAAAAAAGGATGACAGAGAAGAGAAAAGGTTTCCATGGACATCAGCTTGGTATTTTTCCCAAGAGAAAATAGGGTCTAGGCGGAGAGATGGGGAGGAGCTGGAGGGCAGAGTCGGACCAGGGTCAGTGTGCGGTGTGGAGGACCTGCTCAGGGCAGGGTCACCCCCCCCCCAGTCACCTCACGGGCACAGACCTCTAGACAACAAAGGGTTCACCTGAGCCTTTAAGGAACCAACGTTAATGGAATGTGAAAACAACAAATATTTTTCCACCCCAGCTCGGCCCAGATACTGTTTGAATAGAAGCTGGGCTGCCCCAATAGAGACATGTAGGGAAAGAGCCAGACCCCAAGCCCCAGCCAACACCTGTGGTTTCTGGGTCCGACTGTCCCCCTCCACTCCTCCGTGCTGGGGGCCCCCCCGGAGATCCACCACCCACAGGGGTCTCTTGTGGTCTGCTCTTGGACATGTCGCCTGCCAGAGTCTGGAGAGGGAAGTGGAAGGGGCGTTCTGGGGAGAGGCTGGTGGAGAGGATGCCGCTGTGCCCAGACTCTCCCACCTCAGCTGCGGCCACGGTGCATGAAGGCTCGGGCGGAGCCTGATTCCTAGAGAGGGTGTCTGGGCCCGAGCCGGCCTCCCTCTTCACCTCTGCTGTCTGTGGCTTCCTGGTTCTCCATCCCAGGTGGATGTGGCCCAAAGGGTTCTCCCGCCTCCTTCCCCTGGGCAGAACTCACCGGCCATGACCAGGCCAGTTCTGGGGGATCCTTCACTCCAAGTCTCCTTAGAGGAGATGCGAATGGCGCACACCACAGGGTGGATAGCTCACCAGATTTTCTTTGGCAAGTCGAGACTTGTGCTGAACTATTGTGGGGGAATCAGTTCCTCCTGCTTCCTAGAACGTTTATGAAATAAAGTATTAAAAAGGCAGGTCAGCTAGAACAACCTAATGTGTGTGCAGAGATAGAAAAGATACCTCTAACGCCAGGCGCAGATGAGCAGGCGCCGCCAATGCCGCCAGAGCAGCCCGCAGCCCTGCGTGCTAAAGGGAGCGGCTTCATCTGACAGGTCTGTACTAGGCTGAGCTCAGGCTGGGGTGGGAGAGGTGGCAGGAAGCGAGGCAGCAGCCACATCATGTGAAACCAGCACCTAAGGACAGGGAAAACAGGGACCAGGAGGTTTGGCCTCGGTGGGAAGCCTGCTTCAGCTGGGGTAGGGAAGGGAGCGCCTTGACAAAGACGGTGGGAAATGATGGATGAGAGCTGCGTGCTGAAAGTAGGTAAAGGAGCAAGCATGCTGACCTCTCAGTGTCCTGTGGCAGACCATAGCGCCCTGCGGGGTGCGGAGAGAGGAACAGGACGGAGGAAGAAGGAAAGTGCCTGCCAGGGAGTCAGGCTGGGGCGGGGTGGAGGGAAAAGGGGGCATTGGTGGTGGGAAGTGTATCCTGGTGGAGGGCTGGTGTTGGAACATTGTATGACCGAAACCCGGTGGTGAGCGTGGCCTTGTAACTGTATCGCTCAGTGATTCAATAAAAAATAAAAATAAATCAAAGATGAGTCTGTAACCATCTATCTGCACCCAGGATTAAATTTATAGGGTGACCTTTCCTGGGGAGATAGTGCATAAACCACAGCCAGGAGTGATCCCTGAGCTCAGCCAGAAGTAACCTCTGAACACTGCCAGCTGTGGCTCCAAAACCAGAACAAACAAAAACAATAAAATCACTTTGGGGGCTGGGGGGCTTAGGAGGTTCCTGACAGTGTGAGGGTTGAGAGGTGTGTACTCCTTACTCAGTGCTCAGAAGGCCCCTTCTGGAGGGGACCGTATAGAGCCCAGGGCACCCCTCTGTGCAGAGCATACTCTCCCAGTCCGTGGGCCGTCTCTGTGACCCCAAATCACTTTCTGAAAAGTCCTTCAGGGCCAAAGAGACCATGTAAGGTGTGTGGCACTTGCCTTGCATGGTTCAGTCTCTGGCACCACGTAGGGACCTCCAGGCACTGCCAGGAGTGATCCCTGAGCATAGCTGGATGTGGCAAAAATAAGAAAGAGAGAGACAAAGTCCATGAATGTGTTCACACTGTCACTACGACTCCCGTGACTGCCCGTCGAGTCTAGACCTGGTGTCAGTCTCGTCCGCTGTTAGAGTGCAGGGGAAAGTGCTAAGCGCCAAGATTCTGTCCGCAGAAAACACTGCGCGCTGCTCACGGGGCAGTTCCCCGGGACTGCTCAGCACAGCCCGACTCTGCCGTGTTTAGGAGGCTCCTCCCCATGTTCCGGTGAGGGCCATTTCCAGCCTTGCTCCTGTCCGACACTTCCGGCAGAGATCCGGGAAGTCTGATTTCTAGTTCCACCTAATAAGGAATGTGGTTTAGGGGCACCCGTGAGCTTCACAATGCCGTTTCCAAGCTTCGTCTCCTCCCCAACAGCCTCAGAAGGCCATGGAAAGGGTTGGATGAGGTCACGTGTGAAGGTGTTTTGAAAACAGGTTCTGAAAGTTCAAGATAGTCATCGTTTAACATTTGTTCTGGGTATTTGTATCTACCTTTAAGTTTCGTATTTCGCCTTTGAGGTGGTGCTCCGTGTTTCCATCTTCCTTGACCTGCTGTTTGGCTCTGATGTGCTCTCTGGAGATCTCAGTCAACCCTGTGTAAGATGTGATTTTTCTAGGAGTCAGCCATCATGGCACTGTGCAGGAATAATTTCCTCTTTGATCCTTTATCAAATAAACCAGCTTTTATTATCCTTTTAGCCTCTGAAGCCAGTAATAATAAACACTAGCATTTATTATTATGTTCAAAGCCACTGAGTTTTTTCTTAATCCCTTTGCCTGCAAAACTCTGTCAGCTCTAACAGTGGAGACTCTGCGACTCAGACACTTAAAGGACGCGCATCAGAGCTAGTCAGTCGCCCAGGGCGTAGTAGGAAGGAGGTGAGGGAGGCAGACGAGGCTTTTCCGGTTTGTTTTTCACTCTCAGGCCTCTGCTTCTCTTTCGACCCAGTGCCCCTCACGTTTCACATGAGCCCGCTGCTTAATTTCCAGACTTAAACAGTCTGGAAACAGTCAGGCGACCAGGAGCACGTTCTCCGTGCCGTAGAAAGCTCCTTCCTAAGCTGAACGCTGGTGTAACTGCTACGGGGGTCAGCTTGTCAGAAGCGCTGAGAGCGCGGAAATGCTTATGCACCTAAAACACAGGAATCTCGATTCACACAGAAACAGCTGCTCTCTCCGCTCTGCCTGGTAATAGCTGCTCAGGCACTTCCGCTTGTTTCTCTTCCGGAATTGATCAGCAGGCATTTGATGTAGGAAAGTGAGTTGGATCCACAGTGCCAGAGCACTTGCTCTTAAGGCTCCCACAGAGCCAGAAATGCAGGTGCTAAGAGTTGGGCCTGGTGGTCCTCATGGACCTGTTAGTTCTGTCGTTGGTGAGGGTGGAGGTGGTGGTGTTTGTTTAGGGATCACCCCCGGCACTGCTCACTCCTTGCTGTGCACTCAGGGGTCATTCCCGACAGAGCTCGGAGAACCGTGAGGTGCTGGGGTTAGGGCCTGGTGCTGGGCCAGTGCCCTCCCGCTGTCCTGTTGCTCCAGTCCCTGTTTTTCGGTTTGCTTCATTTTTATTTTGGGGCCAGATGCCAGTGCTTATTCCTGGTTCTGCACCCAGGGGGTCACTCCTGGGTGGAGCTCAGGGGATCTTTTGGGGTCCTGGGCTCAAACCTGGCTTGGCCACATGCAAGACCCTGTCCACTGTGCTCTAGCCTCTTGTTTACGTGACTTTGGTAGTAATGTGAAGTGTGAGTTTGGTCATCAAGGACAGGTTGCAGTAGACTTGACTATCCAGCAGCTTTAGTGCTTTCTATCCAAACAGCCTAGTGCTTCCCAAAGTGAATAACCAATCACCCTGCCTCCGGAAGGGTGCTGCATCAGTGGTGGGTAAGGGGACAGTGGCTCCGGGTGCGATAGGACAAACCTGTTATGTTTCCTTAAATAAGGTAGGTTTCCAGATGAGGGGTCAGGAGGCTCTGGGTAGTTTTTTTTTCTTTTTCTGAAAAGACTGTCTTTTCAGAAACCTCTGTTTTAGGCTAACCAGTCTCTATTCTTTCCCTGCAGAAACCAGTGAGGGTGTGTCCTTGCAACTGGGTAACACAAAGGATTTCATTATTTCCTTTGACCTCAAGTTCGTGACAAATGGGAGTGTGTCCAGTGGTGCTAGAGACCACAGAGAAGAATCAGCTGTTCACGGTGCACTACGTGTCCAACTTGCGGCTGATCGCTGCGGGACAGAGACATCTACTACGGCATTGGGCCCAGGTCCTCCTGGAGCACCGTCACCAGGGACCTGGTCACCGACCTCAGGAAGGGCGTGGGGCTCTCCAACACAAAGGCCGTCAGGCCCACCAAAATCATGCCCAAGAAGGTGGTCAGGTTGGTGCGAGAGGGAAGGGCTTCCTGGACAACATCACCATCTCCACCACGGCACACATGGCTGCCTTCTTCGCTGCCAGCGACTGGCTGGTGAGGAACCAGGATGAGAAAGGCGGGTGGCCCATCATGGTGACGCGGAAGTTAGGGAAGGCTTCAAGTCTCTAGAGCCGGGCTGGTACTCGGCCATGGCCCAAGGACAAGCCATCTCGACCCTAGTCAGGGCCACGTGTTGACGAAAGACCACTTATTCCTCAATTCAGCTTTAAGGGGCGACTGCCCCGTACAAGTTTCCTCGGAGCAGCACGGGAGTGAAAGCCGTGGTTCATGAACAAGCACGACTGGTATGAGGAGTACCCCACCACGCCCAGCTCCTTCGTCCTCAACGGCTTCATGTATTCTCTCATTGGACTGTACGACTTGAAAGGAAACTGCAGGGGGAGAAGCTGGGGAAAGAGGCGAGGTCCTTGTACGAGCGGGGCATGGAGTCGCTGAAGGCCATGCTCCCCCTCTACGACACGGGCTCAGGGACCATCTACGACCTCCGTCACTTCATGCTGGGCATTGCCCCCCAACCTGGCGGCTGGGACTACCACACCACCCACATCAACCAGCTGCAGCTCCTCAGCACTGTCGACCAGGGGCCCCCATCTTCCGAGAGTTTGTCAAGAGGTGGAAAAGCTACCTGAAAGGCAGCAGGGCGAAGCACAACTAGAGCTCACAGCCCAGACCACACCGGCAGCCTCCGCGCGTGTACGGGCTCCAGGCTCTGCTCGCTCCAAGCACCAGCAGAGGCCGGCCGGGAGGGTGTCGTGGATTCTGTCCTGGGGATAAGTGATCCTTAGAACCGGTCTTGTGAGACCATTGCATTCCGTGGGTTGGGTGGTTAGAAATGTAGCTGGTGGTTAGAGCAGGATTTGGCGGTGGCTGGACCCAAGGGGTTTGGCTTTGCCCGGGCAGGTCCACAACTATTCTGACCCCTGTGTTTGAGAAGAGGCTTGGGTCAAGAGCTGTTGCTCATCCTGAACACATCATGGGGCTCTTCAAAAATGTGATTATTTATGTCTCTGTTGAAAGCAGGAGTAGTGCTGTGATCCAGTGCGTATGTACACATAGCCTCCCATAGTGAACTGGGTGCAACTGTTTGAGAGGATGATGTTTCTTTTCTATCGATTTCCTTCCTTGAGAGCAAATGAGCATTTGGTGCATTTCTCTGATCCATTGAATATGGAGAATACTTTGAGTTTCTGTTTTTCTGGAAATGTGTGATTCGAAAAACACAGCCAGGTTCGGGCTTCACTGTCATATAATGTAAGCACAACTGAGATGAAGCCTGTCGACTGCACAAAGAAACCACAGAGATGTTGACTGTTTTCTGACCCTGGGTCTACAGTCAGGAAGGCTTGAGAGTCTGTCTCTCCCCACCCCACTGCGATGCTTTTCTTTTTGTAGAAACTTGTATTTCGTTTCTGCCGACACTTGAGAATTGTGTGTATTGTGGGGGGCCACATTTGGGGGACAATATTTGGGAGTTTTATTGTAAACTGAAATTTGGGGAGGAGCTAGCTCTTTTGATAAACCTGCCACCACTGCCCTTTGAGCCTTTTTTCCCCCCTCTCAAAGAAAAAGAGTAGATCAGATATTACACAGAAGAATCATCACAGCGTTTTCTGGCTCAGATGATTCATGATCGTCAGGTCACTGGCTTTACGCGTCACTGCTCACAATTTTAAGTTATTTCACCTGCTGGATGCGACCATGTTGCTGTGCGTGTGAAATCAGATCCTTATTGGAGTTTTAGAATCCACTTTACCTACATAACTACATTTTCTTACCCCCAGACCAGGGGCAGTGTCTACAGTGGAGCTTAAGGCCTGAGGTCAGAACCGAGTCGCATGTGTGACAGAGCACCAGTACTGTCAGCTGGCACCTGACGCTGCCTGTTTGCAGAGTCTGGCGGATCCAGTGTCGTTTGTCCGTAACCACGACATCAGATGGGCAGAAATGAGACGGAGGGGCCGGAGCGGCTAGTGCAGCGGGGTTGGGCGTTTACCTTGCACCAGCCAACCCGGATTCGATCCCCAGCATCCTATATGGTCCCCCGAAGCACCGCCAGGAGCAATTCCTGAGTGCAGAGCCAGGAGTAACCCCTGAGCATCACAGGCTGTGACCCAAAAAGCCAAAAAAAAAATAATCAAATGGACAAGCTGTCTGTACATTACATCTTAATTGAATTCAGCTTGTCAGCACTACTTAAAAAGTCAAAAATATATATGTACATATGCATGTAATATGTATATGCTGTGTGTATGTGTGTGTGTGTGTGTGTGTGTGTTTAGTCGCATGGGGGGCAGGTGTTCAGCTAAAGATCTCCAATGAACATAGTATTTATCTGCCCTTAGGAAGGTAAGTTTCAACTCCCCAATTCATGTGATCACAACTACTTTGCCCACATTGAAAGTTGTGGGTTTTTGGGTTTTCCCTCCCCCACCCCAGGCTTCATAATTCTTCTATTTTTAATGCCTCAAAATGAGTATCTGGCGCGTTTCATTTTTATTTTTAATGCAGATGTTCAAAATTGGGCTTCCGCCAGTCTGGGTACCCTTCCATTTCATCATCATTTGTCGTTGTGTGGAGCAGTCCAGACGTCTGCCTTGTGTTTGCACACTGGTACTTCAGATTGAGAGACTCGTTGAAAACCGTCTGGTGCTGCTTCTGTGACAAATACCAGTGCCTTAATGATGCGGCCGTCCTGTCCCCTGGGAAAGGACCAGTTCGGTCTAGCAATGGCATTGCTGTTTCACTGCTGTTGGTTCCCATTGCTGCCACATTGCAACAGCAACTCGATTCTTTTACTGTGATATCAGAAAGTCCAGAGAGGCCGAGGGCCACGTGCAGCAGCGTTGTCTGAACAAACCAGGGCTCCCGAGTCGAGGGCACCTCAAGTCCCCGGGGCTTTTAAAGCTACAGCTCTCAGCTGTTGCCAGAACCTGTGCGTGCTTCGACAAGCATCAGCCATGGTGGCAGAGGGGGTGCGGGCAGGATGTGAGGAGGAGGAAGAGGGTGCCCCAGGCCCACCGGGCCACTCTTATCCCGAACACCTATAGAGGGTCCTCAGCTTCTGCATCCTGTAAAATGTTTACTTAAAGAGAACGGCGGGGAGGGTGTTAGAAACTTTCATTTCTCTATGTCTTTCTTGGTTCTAAGATTATGGCTGTGGGTTTGTTTGTTTGTTTGTTTGTTTGTTTTTTTCATTGATCTTGCGTTAGCTTTGATGTTCCAAGAAATCTCTTGCCACTTCAGCTGTAAAACCAGCCCAGAGTTTCCAGATGAAGATCAAGTTGGACCCTTCCAGGGTCGTTGTATATAACAGCTTCCTCCCAAAACCACCCCGTGTCCGTGAGCAAAGCGAGAGATGACACACACAAGCACAACTTTTGGATGTGGCGGTTGTCCTTCATCAGCACGCAAACTCACCAAAAGCTGCTATTTCCAGCCTCCTCGGTCTCGTTCTCCTTGTTCCTCCTCCATTGTACATGTGGGTTTACCATGTGTTAAATATGCAATAAAGTGTTTACCGGATGCCCGTCTAAAAGGGTGGTCCTTTGTAAAGCTGTATCGACTTTGCAGTCAAAGCACAATGTGCCCATGTTAGTTTTATATACAAGCGAAACTTGATTTTTTGCAGATGGAAAGGTATTTTGTTTCTATACAAAGTAAAAGAATTGTTTGTGCTTAATGTAAAGCTGCTTTATAAAGTTGTAAAATAAAGTTTTTATCTTAAGAGCTACACCGGGGGGGTCTCTTTCCTTGTCTGTGATTATTTGAGCTCAGTCAGTGATTCTTTTTTTGTTTTTTGATCTCTTTATTGAATCACAGTGAGACACGCATTTTCAAGGTTGTTCGTGATTGGATTCCATTTATAATGTTCCAACACCAGTCCCTTCGTCAGTGTACAATTCCCACCACCAGTGTTCCCGGTTTCCCTCCCGCCTGCCTATGTAGCAGACACTTTTCTTGTCTCTCCCTCTCCCTCTCTCCCCCTACTGAGCATTGTGGTATTGTGGTTTGCAGTACAGATACTGAAAGTTTATCTTGTGTTCTCTCTCCCTCTCTCCCTCTCTCTCTCCCCTCTCTCTCTCTCTCTCTCTCTCTCTCCTCTCTCTCTCTCTCTCTCTCTCTCTCTCTCTCTCTCTCTCTCTCTCTCTCTCTCTCTCTCTGGCATGCGGATTGCAGTACAGATACTGAAAGGTTCTCTCTCTCCCTTTACCTATTCCAGCACTTCCTTCCCGTCCCGTCAGGCTGGTCCCCTCTATCCTAACTGCCCTTTGACAAGCTTCCAACCATTGACCAGTCCTCCTGGATACTGTTTCTCCTGGCCTTGGATATTAGTCTCGTTCTTTTTTTTAATGTCCTACAAATGAATCGGTCATTCTCTGACTGTCCTCCTGACTTATTTCACTCAGCATGATGCTCTCACGTCCACCCATTTGTAAGCTATTTCATGACTTCGTTTTTGCTAACAACTGTGTAGTATTCCATAGTGTAGATGTACCATAGTTTATCCAGTCGTCTGTTCTCGGACACTTGGGTTGTTTCCAGGCTCTGGCTATTGTGAGTAAGTAGCCAGCCGGGCGATTTCTGATCATCGTTCCTTTCCAGCCGGTGACAGGGAAACAAATATTAGAGGTACATCACAATAAGTCTTTTACAAAAAATGTAATGGGGGGCGCAGCCATAGTACAGTGGGGAAGGCATTTGCCTTGCATGGAGCCAACCCAGTTTCGGGCCCCAACATCCCATACGGTCCCCAAAACTCCAGGGGTGTTTCCCAAGCACAGAGCCAGGAGTAACCCCTGAGCATTGCTGAGTGTTACCCAAAAACCTAGGGGAAAAAAGACAAAGTAAATATGAGGGTCCATAAAAATAAATGTTCTAGGGCCAGGAAGCAAGTCCAAAGGGCTAGAGCACACATTTTGCATACCAGATGCCCAGGTACCACCAAGAGCAACCCCCCCAAGCAGTTTGCCAACATTAGTCCCTAAGCACAGCCAGATGTGGCCCCAAAACACATAGGTTTTGACTTATTACCAGTAAATATTTGATTAGTTTATAGTATGTGCCCAAGTTCACATAAAAAATTTCTCAGGCAAAAATAAATGCGCAAGTGGGAAATTTAAGTAGCCCAAATCCATGATGTCTTTGAATGTCTGCCCTCTCTCACAAGTCCCGTTGTAGAGGAAAATACAAATTCTACATTTCGTCCAGACTGGACCATTGCAGTTAGTTTTCCATAAAATGGTACGTGTGTGTCAGAGAGCGCACAGGGAGGGGGAGGCACGAGCCTTGCATCACATACGGCCTCAGAGACAATGGTCTGAACCCCGGCATCACCCAGTCTCTAGAGCACTGCAGGGTCACGCCTGAGCACAGCACAGCCCGGGAATAGCCAGCTGTGGCTCCAACAATGGAAATTTTTCACTCGCAGTTCTTGAGAGGCGCTGATCTAAGGCCAAGGTTTCTTTGGTGGCCTCGTGTCTCGCCTCACACGTTTCCCCTGCAGCCCGTTCCCTCACTCCCATGAGGACACCAAATCCAACTGAAGCGGCGCCGTCCAGATGCCGCACTTTACTTGGACCACCTCTTCAACGCTGCTGTCTCCAAATAGTCACAGTTTGAGACTCAGGAGGGCTTAAAATATCAGCTTGGATGGCGAAAGCACAGTTTGGCTCCAGCCACCCTCAAATGCACAGAAAATGAACTAAGCAGAGTTGCCATTGAGCGTGTTGATACACGGTTGACAAAACTCAGGTCTTTAGGGTACAGTTTAGGGCAGGAAGCTATGAACTTTGGGCCAGGAGACTGGGTTCCCTGCTCTACCATTGGAACACCAAGAACCTACTCATTCAGGGCACAGAGATCACAGATATCGGCTCTGTGGCTCCAGTGTTCACGGCCCTAGGTTTGATCCTGATTCCATATGCCCCCTCCCACCCCCGAGCTGCTGGAACCCTGAGCTTTGACCTTCACGGCACCACATTTCCAGACCTGAACATCAAACTGCCAGGGCAGGTTGGCTGAGTACTCTTGGCAGTGACTCCCTGGCCTGAGTCGTGACGGGGTGAGACATAAAATAATCAGCCTCCCGTGAGTTCCTCGGCTTTGATGCCTCCCAACACAGTCCAGAACAATTGATCCTAAAATCAATAATGAACCACTGCAGTGTGAAGAGATACCAATTCCAGCTGCTTAGTTCCTAGCCTTCCTCCCCAAGTCCCATATCCATGAGGCTAATAGAGAACTTGGAATAGTGGAGTAAGAAAGAGAGAGGCCATATCAAAATGGCAAGGTGTAGGGTTTGATTCATGGACAGTTTCTTTGAAATCACAGGCCTGCTTTACCGTAAAAAAGTAGTTAACAACAGGTATAGAGCAGTGATGTTCGTTCGATTGGCCCATTAAAGAAAGCAGGTGTGAATTAAAATACTGGCCTTTAATTTAAAGGTTTGCTGCTCAAATTCTGGTGACGAGAGATACATTTTCCATCTGCTTCATCATATCTTAAGCACAGAGAACAGGGCCCTGGGTTGGTATCTCCGCCTGATGTGTGAATCGGGCGTGCGCCCAACCTGAGTGTCACAGAGCCGCATCCCTGTGCGGTTTCACTGACCCTTCCCCAGGAGAAGACAGAACTGCCAACAACGTGCCAAGAGGCAGCTCCAGACCACAAAGGAGGAAGAGAAAAGTCCCGTGTCAGGCCAAAAGCAAAGCATACCCTGTCACTGGTGGTCAGCGCTCAGCTTAGGACAGCGTGAGCCCTCACCGGGCGCTTTGTCTCGGCTTCTGGCCTCACTCTACAAGTGAACACAAGAGCCTCAAAGCCTCTCACACGGCTTCAGTCCCCCCCAGGCCATTGACTTTTGTGGGCGGGGTGCGGAGCAGTGGCTGGCAGCTCTCCAGCAACTTCCTGCCCTTTACTGCCTCCCATGGGACTTCCGGGATGTGTCCACGCACCTGCGCACTTGCGGTCACTCTCTCCAAGGAGCCCTTGGGAAGCCAGAGATAGCCACTGTGGTGGGGTCCCCAGCAGACCGGTTCTGGGTAAGAGAAAAATGGAGAGAAAGTCCCACCCGGGGTCCTTCTTTCAACAGGAAAGTCCATGTGGGCATCACCCGGGAAACGGGGCAGGACACTGTGACGAGACAAGAAAGTCAAGTCAAGGGCCAGGACAGTAGTTCAGCGGGGCTTGTCCTGCATGAGGCCAATGGGGTTCGATCCCGGCATCCCATGTGGTCCCCTGAGCACTTGAGTACAGAGCCAGGAGTAACCCCTGAGCATCACTGGGTGTGACACCCCCACCCCCCGTCAAAAAAAAAAAAACAAAAATATATCAAAGAAACACAAGTCAGAGCTGGTGAGATCATGTAGGGCCTTGACCTTCCCTCACGTGATCTCTTACCCCGGCTAACTCTGCTCCATCTGGGGAGACCGAGGCAGGGCCAGTGTGATCTTCCTGCCCCCTCCCTGGTTGTGTATTGGATCTGTGGTGTCAGGTATCAAGCCAACGTCAGATGCACGCAAGGCAAGTGACCTACAGTCTGTCTCTCTCAGGCCTGGCATTGGAACAGGAATCGGATTCAGCCCAAGGTATGGCTGAGGGGTGGCAAGGGGGAAACCAGCTTTGGGAGGGTGTGTGCAGTGCGGGGTCTTCAGACTCATGCCCCCCTTTCCTTCAAAGAGAAACAGACCCTCCAAATGCCCCAGGCTCCCTGCTTGGCTTCTGGCCTCAGACAGAGTTACTGGCCTAGAGGAGAGGGACGCCCTGTCCATGCGTCCCGCCCCTGGGTGCTGTGGCCCTTTACACACCCCACCCCATTCCTCCCCCATGCCCCAGGGAAGATTCTGCTGTGTCCAGGGCTCTATGCCAGAGGCCAGTAGGACAGGGGGTCACAGGAAGGAAGCAAGTTGGGAAAAGAATGAGAAACAGGTGTAGGGCCCACTCTGCTTTCTAGGAGTGCGTAAAATGGGCCCATTTCCTTTAACATCGGGAGGAATCAGAGAGAGAGTCCAGAGACGAAGACGCCTTGCACAGAACTGACCGTCCCCAGTACCCCATCCCCCTCCAGGAGTGACCCCTGAGTGTAGAGCCCTGAGCGTTGCTGGATATGGACCGTAAAACAGTGAATAAAATAAACAGTAAGAAGAATCGTGGATTAAAACAATGAACCCAGCCTGGACTATATTCTGCTGTGTGGCTTTGTGGGCAAGTCGTTTACATTTCTACAGTGTGAGACATGCGCCCCCTCACCCTGGCACACTGTGGCCTCAGCGCCAGCCTCACCCAAACTTCCTCCCTGTCATCCGCAGATGGGCACCGAGAGCACGCGGCGTTTGGAGGACAGGCATGTCATGGGGAAGTGTCTGACATTGATGGATTTTCCGTGGGAAAGGGTTTTCCGGAATGGACTCCATTAAGTCAGCTTAATTCCTTGATCAATTTTCTATAAAGCTCAGTTAAGCTATTTCCAATTTTTTTTGCTTTTTCATTGCGAGAAGTCCATCCACTTCAGGTCTTGTCCTTCTCCTTCTCCTTCTCCTCCTCCTCCTCTCTCCTCTTCCTCCTCTTCTCTCCTCTTCTTTTTATTTAAATTTCATAGCAGGAATTAGGTAAACCCAGATTTCATCAATATCAGATTTCACTTCTATCACGGCTAGTTTTTTCATGTGGCCTTTTATGTCTGGCAAGTCCATTTTCTGAGTTGAATTCATTCTCCACGTTGCCGAGAATATCTGATTCTTTTGTGCCTCCTAGAACCCCAATCTAGCCGCCTCTGGCTCTCTCTGCACTGGACAGGAGCCTTGAGAGCTGATGGCTGTCTCAGCTCACCCACAAGACCATTGTTGAGTCCATTTCCAGGACAGACACTTACGGTGACGGAGTGAAGAAACTGTTAGCAACACAGAAATTCCTCACAGCCTCTGGGAGAGGAGAGCCCTCAGGCCACAGGGCACCAGAGCCCATCCAGGCCTGAAGCCAGAGAGCAGCAGTGTTGGATTATTTAAGGCTTTTTCTCAGGTTCGGAAAAGACTTTTCCCTCTGGGACCAGAGAGCAAGTACAGGCAGGAGTTAAGGTGTCTCTCTGGCACACGGCAGACCAGTTTAATCCTGGCACCCTCTGAGTTTCTCCAAGCTTTGCCCTCGAGTGATCCCTGAACTCAGAGCCAGGAGTAAGTCCTGAGCATTGCTGGGTATGGCCCAAACACACAATTTTATTTTCTTCTACCTTAACAGATCCTGCCCTTCAAGGTGTTGCAGGTGTGGCTGTGGTGC